>VDFB02047144.1:52036701-52248718 GCA_007258455.2 Sequoia sempervirens | reverse complement strand
TTTGCATACTAACAATGTTTTGTAGGATTGTGGCATAGAAGCCCTACCAAAATTTTCAAGAGAGTTCTTATCAAAAAATTTATGTGAAATAGAGGATGGCCAAATATTCTACAAGACAACATGCTTGGATGGTTCATGCGAGTATTGCAGTGGCTTGCAGCGTATGCTAGTATATCAACATATGGAAAGCATAGATGAGGTGTGACAAAAACTAGTAGAGTTTGGGAAGTATAAAATAGTGGCATATGCTACAAAAGATGGGTCTCAAGAAAAAAGGTGTGATTTGGTTATTTAGTAGAGTCTAGTGTATCAGTTTATGTCCATGTTTCATTACAATATAGTGTATGAGTATGCAAGGAATACCAATAGAGCCCGATGGCTGGACATGAAATTCAAGCTATGCAAGGACACCTTTCTAGTTGGCAACATAGTATCAGTGGTTGAATTTGCAGAGAACTACACTCTATAGCCATAGCATGAGATGCAATCATAGTATTACAACTCCACACAGGTTTTAATATTTGTGCAAATAACATTCATTTATGTAGCTGATAGTACAAAGGACCAAAGGAAGGTATTGAGGGAGTATCTTTTTTATATTAGTGATGATCACACACATTCTCTAGAGTTCGTGCAAGGTTGCTTCTAGATGTTCTACAATGATTTGGATCAGAGGGGCATACCATATGGTCAACATATAATATGGTCAGATAACTGTGCAACATAGTTTAGGAACTCGCGCATGTTCTACTGGTTGAGCAGGATGCATGTCATTATAGGTGTAAAACATATGTGGAACTTTTGTTAGGTCAGGCATGGAAAGGAGGAGCATGATGGTGCAAGAGCATGTGTGAAAATAGCATTAGCACGAGAAGAGTTAAAGTATAAAGACAGTACAAAGTTGACAGATGCAAGATCAATCGTCGAGTGGTGTAATGCTTTGATGGGTCTAGGTAATGAAGGTACATCTGTAGTTCATAGATATTTTTGGTTGATGGTTGATACTAACATTGCACCATATGAGGATTGTTGTACACTAATAGGATTGAGTGAGCTACACTCTTTCCTTAGCTCAAATGTAGGTTCATGGAGTATCGATACATGGAAGATGGAATGCTTTTGTTCTTCATGTACAAAGAAAGCCTAGAATGATTGTGATTTAGGGGAGTGGGTTGACAAATGGTTGACAAGTTATCTTAGCCCACTTCACACATATCGCCTTCCAATGGCATTGGAACTAATACAGATGGAATCGCTAGTCGAATTTGACCATGTATTAGATCTAATTCAACTAGGTAATATATCTGCTTACTTAGTTTTTGAAATTCCATATAGTTATATTACTTTGTAATGTATTTGTAATGTTGACTAATTTCAAGAGATTTGCTACACATATCAATGCAGGGAAAGTTTATGTAGTTATTGTAGATGAAGACAATGAAGAGGGAATGGAATATTACTTGTGTCATTGTGTTGAGGCCAAAAATAAATTGGAGGCCCCAGTTATAGATGGAGAAAACATCAAATAGCCTACAGGATTAGTTGTTGTTATTGGAACGTGGCTTAGAAGGTACCCACATAAGAGTGTTAAACATTGGTTGTTTAGAACTTTGACACACATCGTAAGATTCTTCATTACTCGAACCTTGTCATGGCATCCAATGTTTGTTTGACCAAATATGGGGGTAGACCTTTGAACAAGGTCTTGTGGAAGGTTCGTAAGTTTGACCATGAGGGAATACTTGACACAATAAAGAGTAGAGAAGACCCAGATGATTCGTTGGATTAATTTGTAAGTATGCACATTGGTTCTTATTAATTTATACTTGTATGGACATTAATTTGTTTGATGGAAATTCTATCATCTTCTTTTAATTTTCCTATTTATAAGTAACCTACTAAAAATTGATCGGTGTCCCCTTGTAGAAAATGCAGATTTATGAGCCATCCAAGAGAATCTGAGCCAGAAAAGCAATGCAACATCCTTATTTTGATGATCTTGACAAATCTAAATCATGATTTTAAGCCATTACAAGAGTGCGTGCAAAGCTTGGTGAGGGAATTTCAAGTTATTCATTTGAAATTAACCTTATCATGAAAAGCTATGATGTAGACATTATAAGAGCATCTCAAATTTAAACTTAGTCTATTCATGAGAGGCATTGTGTGCAATAGGTATCTTGGAACTCCCAGTGAAGATGTATGACTAGGAGTGACTAAGTTGAGAGACTAGCATGCCTATCTACAAGTTCCTTCCATCTATTTTCATTTCATTTCTATTTTGGATGCTCTTTCTTTTTCTCTTTTACTTTGCGTATTTGTAAGTAAACTACTAAAAATTGATTGGTCTCTCATTGCACAAAATGCTGATTTATGAGCCATCAAAGAGAATCTCAGCCAAAAAATCAATGCAACATCCTTATTTTGATGATCTTGACAAATCTCAATTGAAGCCATTATAAAAGAGTGTGTGAAGCTTAGTGAGGGAATCTCAAGTTACTCAATTGAAGTTAACCACATAATGGGCACCTATGATGTAGACATTTAAAGATAATCTTGAATATATGAGTGACATTGTAAAATATCTGTGACAACGAAGTACCTAAGGCATTGTAATGACATTTACTCAAATATTGTAATTTTTGGGTTCATGTTTAGTGCAGGAGCACCTTGTTCTCTAAATGCCTTCAATGGGAAAATTTGTAAAATTTGAATTTTGAAATGTAAACAATGTGAAAAAGGTCATGTGAAGGTCACATGTAATGCATTCAAAGTCTTAAAGAGGCCATTAGGTGATTAGAGAAATGATATTGCACAAAAGATGTCATTTGGTGTAAAAATGCAAAACTTGCATTAGTTGAACAATTACAAAATTAGTAAATAAAAGATGATTTTTTTTGTATTTGCATCACGTTTTCCTTTTCCTTTATCATAATTGGTTTGTAACCCTCAAAATAGGGTTTTGAGAGTCCACTAAGTGATAAGATTTCCATTCCAGCGATGTAGGGTTAAGTAGGTTGGTAGAATGTATTGCAATTAGGTGTTTTTCAATTTGAATATGTAAGCAAGGGGTGCCAATCTTCACAAAACATCAAATGAATGAGTTTCAAACAAATTTTCAACCAACAAATCTCTATATCTTCAATTTTAACCCTTCACTCTACCTTGTCTAGTAGGTCAACAGACCCTAGTTTTAGACCTTTTCTCACAAACTTCTCAAATGACTTAAAAAACAAATGATTGATCTAGATAGCCATTATTGAGTTACAACACATACTTCAAAATCAATAGTGACTGTCTTGGAACATGCACATCAAAAATGACCTTCTTCATTATCCTCATTAGGTTAACTAGGCCTAATTTACAAAGTAGCATACTGTTAAACATTCAACAGCCCCCTAAACTTGTTGAGACAACAATTATCATGTATCCAAACCCTCAAATCTGTATTTTTTCGTAGGAGAAACTCACTCCACCATTCCAAACCACAAAACCCTTATTTTATGCTAGTATGAGGAGGGTTTATTGAAAGGAATGGTTCCACACCTGCACAAACTCAAAAGACAATTACCCAACCTCTACATGCAATATTTTATCAAACCCTAGGGTGAAACCTCATTTTTCACACCCTTTTCCATCAAAATCTACAGGGGTAGCAACACAAACCCCATAAAACTTATTTTCTTTCACAAAATAAGCAACCTAACATCAAAATGGGTTTCTAAATATGTATTGGGTCTATAGACAATCAAAGAGATTGGAAAAGAGAACACAATCACCCTGTACATAACCGTATAGTTCAAGGAAACATCATATTTCTAGTAAAAATACAGAAAAATGTAAGGAAAAAATAAATTTTATTGATCTTCTTCTAAGTACATGATACATTTATGCTATGGCATGGCACATTTATGCTAGGAATAGTCCTCTTTCACACCCAAACATGTGGAATCTCTCAAAGCTATGTTCAACTGGCTCGATCCCTTAAGGGTCCAAAGTGCAAAAGGGCAGCAATCTTTGATAGGGTATTACTTAAAAAACATGGTGCTTACAAAATATCTATTTGAGCCTATGAGATCACATTGGCCCCCTCTACAATAATCTCTCTCAGTTTTTGTTATCTCAGAGTGGTTTTCTTGTGGTGTCCAGTTTTCATTTGATGGAAAAAGTGTCAAATGCAAGCAGTGCAAAGTGGTGCAACTTTCGTTCTACAACTTGTGTGACCAAACGAACTGTTCCAACACGTTTGAATATGTACGTTTACACTGAGTATGGTAATCTTTCACACCTAAACATGAGGAATCACTCTGAGCTATGATCAACTGGATCAATCCCTTAAAAGTCCAAAGTGAAAAATGGCTGCAAACTTCAGCATGGTGTTCCTTGGATACCGTGATTTTTAGAAACTTTTTATCTAATCCTATAGAATCATGTTGGGACCCTCTACAAAAACCTCTCTCAATTTTTTCTATCTCGAAGTTTTTTTCCCATGGTGGTGGATTTTCAATTGGGAAAAAGTTGTCAAATGCAAGTAGTTGAAAGTTGCAAACTAGTGTAAATTTTGTTCTGTAGCTTGTGTGACCAAATGGACTATTCCAACACATCCAAATAGGTATTTTTACACTAGGAATGGTCCTTTTTTGCACCCAAACACACAAAATCGCTTTGAGCTACATTCAACCAGATTGTTCCCTTAAGAGTCCAAAGTGCAAAATGGTGCAAACTTCAACATGTTGTTACTCAGATACCGTGAAGCTTATAAACTTCTTGTCTAATCCTATCGAATAGCGTTGGGACCCTCTACAAAAACCTCTCTCATTTTTTGCTATCTTGGAGTGGTTTTCCCGTGGTGGTGGATTTTCACTTGGAGAAAAAGTTGTCAAACACAAGTAGTTGAAAATTGCAAAGTGGTGCAACTTTTGTTCTCCAACTCGTGTGACCAAGAAAACTATTCCAATGCATCTGAATAGGTATTTTTATGCTAGGAATGGTCCTCTTTCATACCCAAACACGCGGAATTGCTTTGAGCT
Organism: Sequoia sempervirens; assembly: GCA_007258455.2. Taxonomy (NCBI): domain Eukaryota; kingdom Viridiplantae; phylum Streptophyta; class Pinopsida; order Cupressales; family Cupressaceae; genus Sequoia; species Sequoia sempervirens. Next base: position 52,243,688 of record VDFB02047144.1, on the reverse strand, counting down.
ACGTTCAACCGGATAAATCCCTTAAGAGTCCAAAGTGCAAAATGGTGCAAACTTCAACATGTTATTACTCGGATACCATGACGCTTAAAAACTTCTCGTCTGATCCTATGGGATCATGTTGGGCCCCTCTACAAAAAAATCTCTCATTTTTTTGCTATTTCAGAGTGGTTTTCCCATGGTGGAATATTTTCACTTGATGGAAAAAGTGTCAAATGCAAGTAGTGCAAAGTTATAAAGTGGTGCAACTTTCATTTTACAACTCATATGACCAAACAAACTATTCCAATGCATCTAAATAGGTATGTTTACACTAGGAATGGTCCTCTTTCGCACCCAAACATTCGGAATTGCTTCAAGCTACATTCAACTAGATTGATCCCTTAAGAGTCTAAAGTGCAAAACGGCTATAAACTTCAGTATGTTGTTACTCAGATACCGTGATGCTTAGAAACTTCTCGTCTAATTCCAAAAGATCATGTTAGGCCTCTCTACAAAAATCTCTCTCGGTTTTCGCTATCTCAGAGTGGTTTTCCCGTGGTGGTGGATTTTCACTTGATGAAAAAAGTGTCAAATGCAAGTAGTGAAAAGTTTCAAAGTGGTGCAACTTTCATTCTACAACTCATGTGACAAATGGACTATTCTGACACATTCAAATAGGTATATTTATGCTATGCATAGTCCTCTTTTGTACCCAAACACACAGAATCACTCTGAGCTACATTCAATCGGATTGATCTCTTAAGAGTCTAAAGTGCAAAATGGCTGCAAACTTCAGCATGTTATTACTCAGATACCATGATGCTTAGAAAATTTTCATCTAATCCTATGGGATTGTGTTGGGCCCCTCTACAAAAACCTCTCTTATTTTTCACTATTTCAGAGTGGTTTTCTTGTGGTGGCGGATTTTCACTTGATGGAAAAAGTGTCAAATGCAAGTAGTGCAAAGTTGCAAAGTGGTGCAACTTTAATTTTCCAACTCGTGTGACCAAACAGACTATTCAAACGCATCTAAATAGGTATGTTTACACTAGGCATGGTCCTCTTTTGCACCCAAACATGTAGAATCACTCTGAGCTACGTTCAATCAGATCGATCCCTTAAGAGTCCAAAGTGCAAAATGACTTCAAACTTAAGAATTTTGTTACTCGGATACGGTGATGCTTAGAAACTTCTTGTTTGATCCAATGGGATCATGTTGGGCCCCTCGACAAAAACCTCTCTTGGTTTTCACTATTTCATAGTAGTTTTCCCGTGGTGCCAGATTTTCACTTGGGGAAAAAGTTGTCAAATGCAAGTAGTTGGAAGTTGCAAAGTGGTGCAACTTTTGTTCTACACTTGTGTGACCAAATAGACTATTCAAATGAATCCTGATGGGTAAATTTACACTAGGCATGGTCCTCTTTCACACCCAAACACACGGAAGCACTTTGAGTTACATTCTACTGGCTTGATCCCTTAAGGGTCCAAAGTGCAAAAGGGAAGAAAACTTTGATGGGCTATTACTCAGAAACCGTGATGCTTACGAACTCTCTGTTTGAGCCTACGAGATTGTGTTGGGCTTGTTGGAAACTCAAAGGGTAGACAATAGAGAGGGGGGTGAATCAGTTGTCACTGAATCTCAAACTTATTCAACTTATTAACCTTATTCTTAGATATGATCATTAATCATGAAATCATAAATGAACAACACATCAAAAGCACACATAACACCAATATTTTCATGTGGAAACCCTGTTAGGGGAAAAACCATAGTGCAGGTAAATCCACAAGATTATATCCTATTAAAAGTATAATAAAATATGATTGGGGAATGCATATGCATTCAGGCACACTGCCTAGAGCTCACTACTCAAATACATCAAGGCTTACTGCCTAAGGAAGACACACTGTCTTACAAAAAGATTCAGATTAAAACCATCTAGATTTGAACTAAGAAAATAGCATCTACTAATGTCTGGTTATAGTTTCAGTTAATCACATGAACACTTATTTACTCTTCTTCACTCTCTACTCTGCCTTCAAATGATTTAAACTTTATTCGCACAAAGGACTCATATACTTCGCATTCGCACCTCTTCCACACTTCAAAAAATTGCTCTTATATATCCACAATAATAAATTACATCGCTATAATTCGGCCACAAAAAGATAATAAAATAATTACAAGCAGTCAGCCCAAAACAAATAAAGATTATTTATGCAGATCAACCAAGGTTGGCCATAACATAGTGAAGACCGAAAAAATCTCCAACACAAAAAAACTTCAATTAATTTCTCTTTGAAGATCCACAACATGCTTCAACACCTTGTAATCCAAGAACATGAAAAACATGAACATGTAAGAGAAAATCTTAGATCACAAGCACAACGATCAATGCGTACATGGCACAAAGATAGAGAATGAACTAGAAACATCCACAAACATCATGAAACATCAAAGAAGCATCCGTAGCAACTGAACTTACTGAAATCACAAAATATTCAATTAGGAACACTAACTGAAGTGACAAAAAACTGTTAGAATGAAAATTGCCATAACTTGATCAACTCTTCATGCGGATCTCTGAAACTCGACATGGATAAACTAGAAATACTCAACAAGAAACCCTTTAGTTCACAACCTGAAAACAACAACATATAAACACACAGACAAAAAGAACTTCACTTCACCATTGACAACTTGTAGCACTTCTTATTACAATTTTCTTAATATCCTTGACATATACATCTAATGCAACAATGCTAATAGTGTTGACATCAATGACAACCACAACATCCAACAATCTCTCCCTTTAGCATTGATGGCAACACATGATGTGAAAAATACCATCAACACAACTATGCTTACTGTTCCTTTAAGTTTTGACTTTTCTTCCCTCACACAATCTTCTCCCCACAGGCTCTTCTCCCCAAATAATCAACATTTTTTTTTTTTCACATTACTCTTCTCCCCCTTTGAAATTAATGACAAATATCTCTTCAATACAAGATCTAAACCACATATCTGAACTTCTGAATATTTGACTACTCCTAAGTAGCAGCCACCTCAACATCAACCTGGATCAAAATATGATCATGAAATGCATGGATTGATGCAATGCAATGCATCTTAGTTCTAATTAGGAGGGGTAATCACCCGTAACTTCCCTCTAAGATACTCAAAAGTATCCTTAGGAAATGATTTTGTAAAGAAATTTGTAATCTTCTCCTTAGTAGGTACATACTCTAATCTGACTTCCTTTTCACTTACCTTCTCTCTCAAAAAGTGAGATTTGATAGATATATGCTTGGTCTTTGAATGTATCACTAGATTCTTTGAAATTTTAATACCACTTGATTTATCACAAAATATAACAATAGGCTCATCATACACAACTTTGATATCCTTCAACATCTATTTCATCCACATTACTTGAATACAATTATTAGCAGTAGCAATTTATTTTTCGTTTGTAAATTAGATAAAGAAATAGCATTCAGCTTCTTACTCAACCATGAAATTAGCTTCTTTCAAAAGAAAAATGCTCCACCACTAGTAATTTTCCTATCATTCACATCTCCTATCCAATCAACATTAGTAAAGGAACTCAAAGTAAGATCATCATCTTAAGGATACCGTAGAATAAAATCAACTGTCCCTTTCAAGTATTTGAAAATTCTCTTCACAACAGTCACATGAGATTCTTTAGGATCTGCTTGAAATCTAGCAACAATACATACAACATTCATGATATCAAACCTAGTTTGAGTCAAATAAAGCAATCCACCAATCATTGATCTATATCTTGTCTGATTTTCCTTCGGAGAATCATCATTAGTTGTCAACTTGCATCCAATCACCATGGGTGTACCAATAGGCTTTGAGTCTTCCATACCGAATTTCTTTAGAAATTCCTTCAGATACTTGGACTAAGATATAAAAATCCCTTTATCTAACTAAGTAATTTGAAATCCAAAGAAGAATTTCATCTCTCCAATCATTGACATTTCAAATTCATTATGCATCGCATTAGCAAAATTCATGCACAAGCTATCATCTCCTCCAAAAATGATATCATCAATAAAAACTTTCACAATCAAATCTTTATCATCATTATTGAAATAAAAATTACTATCAGCAATCCAAGTTTCACCAATTACTTATCCGATCTAGCATACCATGCTCAAGGGGCTTGCTTAATACCAAACAATGCTTTCTTCAATCGACACACCATATCTTCCTAATCAGTCAACTGGAAATCCATCAAGTTGCTCAACATATACCTCTTCTTCCAATTCACCATTTAGAAAAGAAAACTTGACATCCATTTGATAAAGCTTGTAGTCTTTATAAGCAGCATAAGCAAGAAACAATCTCATAGCTTCAATTCTAGCAACAAGGGCAAATTTTTCTTCAAAATAAATACCTTCCATTTGAGAATATCCCTTACAAACAAGGCTTTCTTTGTTTCTAACCACTTCACCTTGTTCAATCAGTTTTTTTCTAAAGACCCATTTAGTTCCAATTACATTCTTATCCTTAGGTTCGAGAACAATAATCCATGTATCATTCTTCTCAATTTGTTGCAGTTCCTCTTTCATTGCTTCAACTCAATGCTCATCTTTGCATGCTTTGGGAACAATACTCTTCTGCAATTTTTCTCCTAGTCTGGACACCTTTGTTCTTATCACCTATGATCTGATTCTCTAAATGACTCAATCTCACATACCTCGGAGTCTTCTTAGAATGTTCTTCAACTTTAGGCTCTTTTGGTCTCTCTTCTGTTCTTCCATCAATTTCTCCTTCTTGATTTTTGGGATTCACCAGAATGATTTGAACTTGACTTGCAATCTGAACTTGCTTTCCTTTGCTTGCACTATCATTCTAATCATCAGAATCATATCCATAGGTTCTGTATAGTGTAGCTATGTCTTCATCAACCTTAATATTTGCACTTTCAACCATTTTCTTCAATCTTTTGTTGTAACACTGGTAGGCCTTACTTTTAGTAGTGTAACCTAGAAAGATTCCTTCATCACTCCTAGCATCAAACTTTCCTATATCTTCATCTCTTTTGATATAACACTTGCTTCCAAAAATTTTGAAATATCTAATAGTAGGCTTTTGACCAGTCCATAGCTCAAAAGGAATCTTACTAGTATCGGCTTTGATTTGTACCCAGTTAAGTGTGTACATATCAATACTCACAACTTCTCTCCAGTAGATATGAGCCACATTTCCTTCAAACATCATGTTCTAGCCACATCTAGAACTCATATGTTCTTCCTTTCCACAACTCCATTCTGTTGAGGGGTTCACGGTGTAGATAACTATCTCTTTATTCCATGCTCTTCACAAAAAGAATTAAACTCACCAGAAGTGAATTACCACCTCTATTTGATCTCAGACACTTAATCTTCAAACCAATCTCTACCTCAATGATAGCCTTAAAGATCTTGAAATTTTCTAGAGCTTCACATTTCTCCCTTAAGAAAGTATCCCACATCATCTTTGAATAATCATCAATAAGCAACATGAAGTATTTGAATAATCATAAATTAGTATGCACAAGTTCCAGCAATCCATTTGAGTTTTGTTGTTTACTTTGAAATGAAATTCTTGTTTTCTTTCCTAATTGATATTCTTTGCATATGTCATTTGTAGGTTTCATCGGCTTAGGAAGATCTCTCACAGCTTTAGTGGAACTTATCTTGACAATGTTATCAAAGTTAACATGACACATTCTCCTATGCCATAACCAACTCCCATCAACTTAAGCAATCAAACAAATTTTACTAGAAACATTCAGATGAAAGATATTACCTTTTATTTGTGTACCTGATGCAATCACATTTCTAGAATTTCCCAATATTTTTCACTTACCATCTATGAACTGAAGATTATATCCCTTATCAACCATTTGACCAACAATCAAAAGATTATGCTTCAAACCTTCAACATACAAGACATCATCAATGTTATGCTTACCATCAAGAGAAATGCATCCTCTTCCATGGATCACACCATCTGTGTTTTCACCAAATCTCACAACACCACCATCATACTTCTCCAAATTCACTAACTTACTTTTATCTCCTATCATATGATGAGAACAACCACTTTCAATTACCCATTCATCTTTCTCTTCAACTCAAGTAGCTAGGGATTTCTCCACATTTGTACAACTAGCAGATTCAATAGACACTGGATTATTTTCCTTGATAGCAATAAACACAAATTCATCTTCACTTTCATTTCCTCTGCTAGATTCATCATTTGTTACACCTTCATCAACAACATAGTAACACTTCTTTTGGGATTTAGGCTTGTTAAATCTTGGCTTGGAAACTATCTCAGGACACCTTGATGCAAAATGACCTATCTTATTGCAAGAGAAATATTTAATTGGAAGCTTTCCCTTATACTTACCTTGTCCTATGGCTTCTCTTTTCACAATCAATGATTTAAGTTCTTCAAGCTCTCTTTCTTCTTCATCTATCTATTTCATTTCATCCTCATACTTGAATGTCTTTCTTGATGAACTTTCACCCATATCATATCTCTATCTATCTCTTTTAGAAGTAGTAGCCTTAAATGCATATTCAACCTTAGGAAGGACATCACCAAATTCACTCAACTCAAAAGTAGTAAGCTTACCAATAAACATATCTTTGGTAACATTTGTCACAGTTCACAGTTCTTCAATAGCACTAGCCTTGACTTTGTAAGAATTAGGAAAAGATCTCAGCACTTTAGAAACAATCTCTGATTCATCTATCTATCCACTAGCACATCTGATACCACACACAAGTTCATTTACTCTATGCATGAATGTAGTAACATATTCATCATCACCCATTTTAAACTTTTCATATTTTCCTTTCGGACTTTGTAGCTTAGCAATCTTCACATTTGCTTCACCTTCATACAAGGTCTCCAAATTCTTCCAGATCTCATAAGTAGTCTTTAGATCCATCACATTTGTCATCTCAGTATCAGTCAAAGTACTCAACAATGCCTCCTTAGCCCTGATATTATATTTAGCATCCTTGATCTCAACAAAAGTAGTAGGACCATTCTGTGGAATAACATATATATTTTTTGTAATGCTCCATTAGGATTCACCAATGCATCTCAGATGGCACTCCATTTGAGCTTTCCACAAAGAATATTTTTTCCATAAAATCTAGGACTATCCTTCTTATAAGTCGCCATCTCGGATCACCTCTAGTTGTTAAACTTCTTCCAAGGAACCACAAGCTCTGATACCAATTGTTGGAAACTCAAAGGGAAGACAATTGAGAGGGGGGGTGAATCAGTTGTCACTGAATTTCAAACTTATTCAATGTATTAACCTTATTCTTAGATCTGATCATTAATCATGAAAGCATAAATGAACAACACATTAGAAGCACACATAACACCAAGATTTTTACGTGGAAACCCTATTAGGGAAAAAACCATAGTGTAGGTCAATCCATAAGATTATACCATGTTAAAAGTATAAGGAAATATGAATGGGGAATGCACATGCATTTAGGCACACTGTCTAGAGCTCATTGCTCAAATACAACAAGGCTTACTGCCCAAGGAAGAAACACTATCTTATAGAAAGATTCAGATTAAAACCATCCAAATTTGAACTAAGAAAATAGCATATGCTAATTCTTGGTTATAGTTTTGGTTAAGCACATGAAAACTTCTTCACTCTTCTTCACTCTCTTCTCTACCTTCGAATGATCTAAAATTTATTTGCACATAGGACTCATATACTTCACATTCACACCTCTTCCACACTCCAAACAATCACTCTTATATATCCATAACAATAAATTACATCACTGTAAGTCAGCCATAAAAAGATAATAAAATAGTTACAAACAGTCAGCCCAAAACAAATAAAAATTATTCATGCAAATCAACCAAGGTCGAACATAACATAGTGAAGACCAAAAACAACATCTCCAACATGTAAGAGAAAATCTCAGATCACGAGCACAACGATCAATTCAGACATTCCACAAAGATAGCGAATGAACTAGAAACATCCACAAGCATCATGAAACATCAGAGAAGCATCCGCAACAACTGAACTTACTGAAATCATACAATCTTCAATTAGGAACACTAATTGAAGCAATAGAAAAATTGTCAGAATAAAAATCACCATAACTCGATCAACTCTTCATGTAGATCTCTAAAACTCGACGTGGATAAACTAGACATACTTAAAAATAAACCCTTTAGTCTATAACCTCAGAACAACAACATATTGAACACACCGACAAAAAGAACTTCACTTCACCACTGACAACCTGTAGCGCTTCTTATTTCAATTTTCTCAATATCCTTGACATATATAGCTTCTAATGCAACAATGCTAATAGTGTTGACATCAATGAAAACCACATATCAGCAACACAACCACAACATCCAATAGGTCCCCTCTATAATAACCTCTCTCAATTTTTGTTATCTCAGAGTCATTTTCTATGGTGTCCAATTTTCACTTGATGGAAAAAGTGTCAAATGCAAGTAGTGTAAGGTTGCAAAGTGGTGCAACTTTCATTTTGAAATTCATGTGACCAAAAAAAATACTCCAACACATCCCAATAGGGAGGTTTACGCTAGGAATGGTCCTCTTTCGCACCCATACATGCAGAATTACTCCAAGCTACATTCAACTTACTTGATCCCTTATGATGGCATGCAAAACAATCAAAAAGAGAAACATACCCATGATGGTTGAGAAGTCTAAGTATTCCACACAAAAAGTGTATGATCATTGGTGCAGAGCACCTTGTTCTTCCATTTGATGAAGAAGGTCTAAATCAATGGTTTTAGTCATTATAATGTCAAATAAGGCCATGATAGGCCATTTTGCAATCTTGCTTTTATTTTTGAGTTAGTGTGGGGTCATTTGAGTCAATTATGTAAGTACAATAGGGAGTACAAATAAGAAAATAACATTGGTAAATGCATTGGAAGAGATTACTAATGTTGCCCTTATTCAAAATTCAAAATTTAGGCCTTAAAAGTAAGGCTAAATGAGGTGAAAAGAAGAAATTTCTTGAGAATAAGTTAGAATAGGTTGGAAATAAGGTGAGGTTGTGGAGTTTGATGTGTTCAAATGGTCTGCAAGGACAAGGGAGGTAAAAATTATGTTATGGCATGATGCCCTACTTGGGAAAAGAGGGGTTTTGAATGAAAAAGAGAGGTTTGAGGGAGTAAAAGTGGGTGAAGTCAAGGGGAAGCATAATTTGGTGGTCAATTAAGTTTGTGCAAGAAGAATGAAGAGTGTTGGAAGAGGTTTTGGGGTAGTATGATGTCTGGATATGGGGTTTACAATAAACCCTAGTGAAATTTGAGAAAAGTGAGGGTTTAGAGGATAGTGGGGCTAGAGGGTCAATCACACCCTAAAAATTGTGGATTTTGTGGATTTTCAAACTAGTAAATGCTTCCCAATGGTGTTTTGCATTTGGAAGAGTTATTGAGAAGGTGTTGCTTTGTTAAATAGACCTATTTGGGGGTCTAGGACAGTGTTGAGTCCATTTCTTATTTGTATTATAAATTATAACTTTCTTTCTCCCCAGTCCATTTCGTATACAAGAAATAATATTGCAAAAATTTGACATATAAATATTTTGATGTGTTTAAATGGTGAGACATCAAGAACATAACAATTCATTTTGCACTATCAGGATTATGTTGTGAAAATGTTTAAAGACTATTGAAGATAAATGTTTGTATGATAATGTGTCAAGAAGTTAACTACTTCATCTACTTTGAATATTATGCTTTGCAAGTGTTGTGAAGATTATGTATCCTTTGCTTAATTGAGTTGTTACAATCAAAGGATTAAATATATTGGAATCTTTTTATGAATCATTTCATGGAATACCAATTGGAAACGTGTTTTATGATTTTAGATAAAGTTATTTAGCATCAATCAATTAATATTCAAGACAAACCATGAAGGAAAACAATGATCAATGCTAGGGCTAACCAATTAATAACTATACATGTGAATAAGGGAAGCACAAGTACTCAAAAACACGTAAGCCTTGAAGTATACACACGAATACATAGTATACAAAAATTAATATAAAGTATATGCACGAATACAAGGTATACACATGCAAATATGTAAGTCACAAAGTATACATTGGAACACATGTAAGTCACAAAATATACACGTAAGTTGTAAAGTATACACTTGAATACACATAACTCATTTCTATTGAACCATCAATTTAGAATGCAAATATGGACACCATCGATAAAAAAGATTTGTATTAGCTAAATAGCCATGTAGGCATACATCAATTATATATGTCAATATAAGTATGAAATATAGGTGCAAAATAGCCATATAGTCTTACGAGAATGCCATATAAGCGTACAATGTCAAATATATCCAATAAAAAATATGTACAAAATTTCCATGTAGGCATACAACAAAGGGCTCTAGAATCAAAAGTCATTGCTCTCCATGATCAAAAAATAAATTCTTTCCCTTTGCTTGTCGATCGGATGGTGATACATATGTCACTCATTTTTGCTACACTCGAGGAGTGCTCCTACTCCTCCTCCTAGTGTTTAGTTCTTGGTGAAGTTTTATCTATTACAATAAGAAGTAAAGATATTAATATATAGAAATTACATTATAAAAAATGATATATTTAACAAAATAATCACTTACCGCCATCTGATGATCACTCTCCACAAGGGAAATATTCGCACACCCAGGCTGATGCATGCTGAAGTCCTGTATAAACCATTCAAATAGAAATTAAACTACAAATCAATAATGGTTTTATTTTTCACTAACTAACATCTATAACAACGAATGTAAATTGAAATTTAGTAATTTTCCACATACCTCCCTTGTCAGAGCCATCAAGGATTGTATAGAAGAGGAAACATTGATCTCCATTTCCCTCGTCACATTCAAAATTATTTCGGCTTGCAACATCTGAAAATAAAACAACAAATTATTCAATCACAAAAACTACATAGCAATGCACATCATGACTTATAATGGATGAGATAATGAACAAAATTTTGAGTACTTATTAAACTATATATTTCTAACTATCATGCTTACTATTTTCCCTATCCATATCTTGTTCGAAATGACATATTTTTAGGCTTTTACCCATAGCAGCAAGTAGATGAACTGTTTGATCAAATGCTTTCATAGACATGTACGATAACTATGATGGAATAGAGAAGGCAGTGAACTGTTTGAAAAAATGCCGCAAAGAAATGGGGTCTCGTGGTGATGGAATACTATTACAAACAAATGCACATCATGGCATTCCATCACCATAAGACTGCATTTCTTTCAGGCATTTTTTTAGACAATTCATTTCCTTCTCTATGGTATTATTTCTTGCTATTATGCTTTGATAGATATTTTTCCAAGCATCCATAGTTTGTTGGAAAGCACCTATTTTGGGCTTTTAGCCATAGTAGCAAGGAAGTGAGTATGATAAAATGCTTTGGTGTAATGTATGGAAAATGTGGTATCATAGAAAAGGTGGTGAGATATTTGAAGAAATGGCTCAAAGAAATGTGGTCTCATGGTGATGGAATGGTATTCCATCACCATGACACTGCATTTCTTCAAGGCATTTTTTCAAACTACTAACTACCTTGTCTATGCTATTACTTACTATTATGCTTTGATAGATTTTTTCCAAGCATCCATAGTTTGTTGTGTAGGTGCACCTTTGTAAGAACATGCCTCCATGAGGCAAATCTAGGATTTTGAATTGGTTAAGGTGTTTTGATGAAGTAATAAGGCTTAAATAGCCATTTTGGAGGTTGTAATAGTCTTAGTTAGTTAATTTAGGCATAAAGTGCAAAATTGCAAAATATTGACAAAGTTGTCAATTTCAAATGTTGTAAAAATGCAAAAAAGGTGTGAAGGCATGGAATGCCAAGGGTCAAAGTAGTTGTAGACATTATTGAGTCATTGTAGGAAGTTGGAAAGGTTGGGAAATATTAAAAATTATATGATCCATCGATGTAAGTTGTTGTTGGAAAGGTTGAGTCTTTGAGGCATTTTTTCAAAAAACTCATTGCCTTGTCTATGTTATTGCTTACTATTATTCTTTCATATATTCCTTCCAAGCATCCATAACATAGACAACACAGTGAACTATTTGAAAAGATGTTGACTAGTAAAAGTGGTCTCATGGAATTCCATGACAAGCAAATGCATTTGGAAGCTGCTCCTAGACTTATTACTTATGCTATGTGAAGTAATTGCATCACTGCTTATGTTGACTTTCTAAACAACTCTATTGTAGTTGAAATTTTGTCATCTATAAACATCTAGTTATTAGTTATGGAATGTGAAGTAATGCTTTGAGTTTGAATGATGTGCAATGCAACGTAATCAAGGATATGAATATAAACTACACAAATCTATTAAGTACAATTCATTAGTTAAACTCTTTATTCTATTACCTGTGTGTAGGTTTGATTAAATCCACTGGCACTAGGAGGTGTTCCCTCAAAATGTCCAATATTAGCCTGTTCAACATCGAAAATCACATATTAAAATACCATTTGTAAAAAAATGCTATTAACATGTAATAAATTTATAATTTTTTACTAGTTACATACCCCACTAATAGGTGTACTACAAAAATAAGTAGGTGTAGGGCTGGTGTATCCAGTCTCAACACTATGACCCTACAATTTTATTAAAATCATAAAACTAAATTAGTTAATCTTGCATTTCAAAATAGAAATTTAATAAATTAAATTCAATGAACATGCTAAATTTTACCTGAGTATCAATGCCATACAACTGATGGAAAATTTCAATTGCCCTCTCCATCTCCATAGCTGCAGACAGATCCTACGTAGCAGCCTCCTGAGTGTCAGTGGGGTCATATGAACAAGTCGCTCCATAAGATTGACACACATGGGTTCGAAGGCCATCACTCGAAGACTCCCCTAGATGGAGCTATAGAATAGGGCTAGTATGTTGGATGACACTCTGGGTCAAAGTGTTGATTTCCTGCAATGTCTCTATGTCGACACTCTCTTTCACAATAGAAGGCATAACAACGTGCTCATGAGGCGGCCTAGCAAGAGCTCATCTCCCTTGCCACATAGGATCTGGCTGTGCACTAGGTCTATCCTGAGCCGACCCCCCACCTCTCTCGTAGAACTCCCTCATATCAAAATAATTTGGGATTTTGTTCAATATGAACTCACTATATAGTTTCCTAAGGAAATACTATGGGACTTCACAATTGTTGCATGGTGGGTAATCAAAAACCATGTACCGCCTATCATGAAAATAGTTCCTAATCTATTGGTGGTGGTTCCAATGAATGGGAAACCTCTTCGCATTGAGGGAAATATTTTGACTTGTGTGTGGGTCAGTGAATAATGAGCACAAATCACCTTTTGTAATTTTTAAATCCTTTACATTTTTATATGATAGTTTATCTATGTAATAAGCCCTAGCCGCCTGCCTCCTATCTTTCCATCTAGTTATTTGTTTGCTAATTGAATTTACATTTTTTAACATATCTTTCAATGAACTTGTCAAGGTCATTCTTTTTGTAGTTGAACCATTTGGATGACTCAACCTATTGATTAAACCCTCAATTTTTTTTTGTTGTTCTCAATTTCACTCATTAAATTTTGTTGAGTGTCAAGAGGGTGATTAGTGAAGGAGGTTGTTGTTGTGGTTGATTTTTTTGTTGAGGATTTGGTTTCTCTTCTTGTTGAGGATTTTGAGAGTTTGTAGGTTGATTTGCATCTCCTACAAATTCAAAAAAATAAATATCAAATACAACCTAAAACTAACAAATTCAAAAGAAAAAGAAAACAATCCTTACTTCTCACACCTCCTCATCGTGGCACCATCCTTGTGATGAAATAGCAACCGTTGATGAATATTTTTGTAAAATACCTCCTCCTAGAATGCAAGCATGGAAAATGGGGGTTTTGGCCATGGGCACAACAAAAAACACAGTCGAAATGCAAGAATGAATGTGTTTCACTTCTTTTTTTTCTTTTAACATGTCATTAGGTGAGTACGTTATAACATGCTCACGTTATGGGCTCGTTGTGGCTGAGCCTTAGGCTCAACACACCAAGCCATAATGTGAGTGCATTATAACACACTCACATTATGAATTTTCAAAACTTTTTTTTAAAGTGGCCACAAATTATCTACCCATCTCCATGCACCCACCCTAGTGTGCACCTAGAGGTCTGATGAAGATTCTAGAATCTTTGGAATTCTATTTAAAATTATAGAAATTAACCAGTGAGACTCATTTTCCTAGGGTGGTGAATTAGTCCTGCTTCTAATGAAAACTATCAGGAGCCAGTTTCTAAGTGTTAGGATCCAAAATCTAAAAAAACATATTTTTAGCCTTAAGGTGGGACTCATTCACCACTAGTGGCAAATCAGTCCTCTCCTAAAATTTTGAGAAATCAAGAGACAACTCTGCAACACCAGATTTGAGGATGTTTGCTTGTTGGGTTGTCAAAGTCAATTCTGTAGGAAATGGACATAATACCTTCTCCAAGCTTGAAATATGGTTGATTTGACTTGAAATACCTAGTATACTTGTTAAATCTGCACACAAAAGTCTGCAAACACACATGCAAAAGGGGAAAAATGGTTGAGGGTTAGAACATATGGGCTTTCCTTGGTCAAACCCCATTTTGGTAATCAAATTTTTAATGAAATAATGAAATGAAATAGAATGATAAATAAATAACATGCAAATGCTATCAACTTACCAAACCCTTGTTAAATTAAATATGAAGATATGTCAATGGATGCTTCAAAATGCTTGATGAATGCTTGATTTGATGTTGTAAAGTGCTTGAATGCTTGAGTGAATGAAAATATTGCTTGGATGTGATGTGTGATTGTAGGAGATGTAAAATGAGGTGAAAATCACTTATTTATACAATCGTGTGCCTTAGTAACTCGTTAATACCTCATCACAAGCCGACATCAAGTGATTTTGAATAAAAAATTGAAAGGAAATTTAAAATATTATGAATTTGGAGCCAAGGGGGACTCATTCACCACCCATGGTGAATGGGTCCCACCTAGGACCTGAAAATGGGTGTTGGGAATTAAGTCACATTTAATATTATTTGTTGGGTTTACATTAAAAAATGCACTTAATTAAAGCTTATAAGGGCATAAAGGGGTCAAATAAAGCATAAGAAAGGTGTAAATAGTGAATTTATACCTAGAAAAGCATGAAATCTTATTACAAGACTTTACAACACTTCAAAATAGGACTTCTTTAGTGATGAAAAGGTGATTTTTAGGTGAATTGTAATGAATAGATTCTAGAAGAGTGTAGAAATATTTTACAACACTTCACAACACCTATAAAAGACGCCATTATTTGAATTTTAGTACATAAATATGCATGTTCAAGCCACATTACAATATAAAATCAAAGAAAAGTGGACCAAACATCATGAAACAAGACCTAAAAGGCCATGAAAATGACAAGGGGCCATTTTTCTATAACACATTTAGCCCCCACTTTAGTGAGAGGATGAACCTACTTCAAACTCACACTAAAGTAGCCATGCACATCAAGAGGAGGATTCAAATGCACTTATGTTAGAAAGATGGAATGACAATGATCAAGAGGGATGATTAAGCCCCCAGGATGAAGAACCCATGGCAAACTAAGCATAAGAACAAAGGAACACGCAAGTGTTGAAATGAGAGAATCAGATGAAGCTTCGATCATTTGTCCAACTAGTTGTGGATTAGATCTAGGATGATTATTTGAAAAAGAGGATGTATGCTCACTTTGGGGCAATAGAACTCATGGTGGTCCACTGGGTGAGAATTCCCAAAAAGGTAAGATACATACACTAGTTGGTATGCACTCATAAACACAAAGGTGGCTATGGGGAAAGTCATACCACTGAGTGGGCTTCCCACTTAACCATATCAAAGTTATACCCCTTGATAACTTTAACAAGGCACCACAAAGGAAAATATTAGTTTGTGCTTCGTGAGACAAGAAAATATTTGTATGCTTAGAACTCATGAACAAAGAGCAAGGTACCACAGGCATGCAAGTTGTATTATGCATGGTGGCAAAAATGGAAAATGTAAAAATGTAAAAATGTAAAATGTAAAAGATGTTCAAAGGATTCTTGTTATTCTCATGCAAGGTCTATCACTTAGGGAACATTGTGCCTAATGTCTCCAAGAGAGGACCAATCAAAGAATAAAATATTCACAACTTAGGGGATGCAGTGTGTCACATCAAGCCACCAAGAGGAATGTAATATGTTAAGATAGATCACACTTATGAAGGAAATTGTCCCCAATGTCTTTCACAAAGTGACGAACGCATCATATGAACAACAAGGCTGCACTAAGAACCAAAAATGCAAATGAAGTATGGTAATGTATTCCCCCCACTTTAAAGGAATTGCTACACATTGTTCTATGACCAATTACTTTATAGTAGTGAAGGAAAGAAGATGCAAGAGGAAAACAAGACATGAGAGCCAACTTGGAAAGCCCTATGCCAAGTCATATGTTTTGAAGTTAGACTGTGACGTGTCAACAATAAAGAAAACAAAAGAAAATGAGGTTTTCCCTAGAAAAGAACACACCACACACATAAGGGATCTATGGATTTGGTGTCAGTATGTTTGTTACTATAATATTTTGTAAGGAGCTCAAAATTGTCATAATTCCCAAAATCACATAGAACTAGAAGAATGACACAAAAGAGAGAAAAAGAAAAGAACAATAAAGTCCATTTTGGGTCAGCATGGAAGAGACATTGTGGTCTCAATGCTTTGCATCATCTCCAAAAGGAAAACACAAGCGAAATGAAAATGAAAAGAAAAAGTTATTAGGTCAACATGAAGGAGACATTGCAGTCTTGATGCCTTGCACCATCCCCAAAATGAAAACACTAGAAAAAGACAAAAATAAAAAGGGACTGATTGGGTCAACATGGAAGAGACATAGGGCATCTCAACACTTTGCATCACCCCCAAAAGGAAAACACAAAACAAAAGTGAAAAAGATAAGGACCTTTTGGGTCAACATGGAAGAGACATAGGGTGTTGCAACACTTTGTGTCATCCCCAAAAGGAAAACACAAAACAAAATTGAAAAAGACAATGTATGACATATAGAAGAAGAGAGGTAAAAATAGAAGAAGTGTACGATGAGAGAGAAAACATCAAATGCACAATACAGGGAAAGCCAATACACACATACCATCAAGCTAAAACAAAAAGAAAAAGGAAAAAAATGAAAAAAGGCTAGTAAGGTGAATGCATGTCAACCATCTAACAAGTCATCCACCTCCCAATCATGTTCAGTATATTGCGAGGGTGGTTGACTATGAAAAGAAAAAATGCAAGTGTCGAACTAGGAGATGTACCAGGTTCCTCACTTGGTTGAGAAGATTTACCATTTAAGCTCATGGTAGATGAAAATAAAGAGTTTAAATAATTTTGTACTTCATCCATTTTTGCAATCTCTGCATCATCATCTTCATCATCAAGATTGATGACAATGGGAGGAAAAAGGGTGATTTCCAAGGAAGGGTGTATCAAAAGTTGTGGTTGTTGGATTGGTTTATTTTGTTGTGAAGGTTGGAATAGAATATCATGTGGTGGGTCAAGAGAAGGAGGATGATCATTGATTACTTTTGTGAAAGGTGAAGGTTTAGATTCTTTATTTTCTTCCATTTGAGACTGACAAGCAAGGAGACGACAACAACTCCTGCATTCCCTAGCACTGTGGTTGTGTTTAATTTTATTTTGAATTTGTTGAGGTGTAAGAGTAGATTGATTCATCATAGGTTCCTTTCCTTCTGAAGTGGGAAGAACGAAATAAATTGAAGAGGATGGGTGATGTAGATCAAGGTGGAGTAACTCACAACCATACCCAAAATGACCAGACCTCAATAAGACATCTACCCTTAAAAATCACAATCACCCAAATTGAATCAACTAACAACAAAAGGATTGTATCCTTCAAATCTCAACAAAGGGCTTATCTTTTAAAGAAATCTATACAATTTCCATCTAAACATCAAACTAGACTTGTCTCAGATTCCAAAACATTGTCCTAGAAGATCTCACAAGGTTTCCTTGTATCAACATTAAGAAACATCAAACTGCCCTACAAAAAGGCTACTAGAATTAGCCCTATTTTACAAACAAAGTACCCTCTAAACACCTTGTAATCACAAATACTCTTTAGAAAGTCTTAAATTGTGCCCTAAAACTTCAAATTGTCCAACTCTTTCTTAGACCTCAGACATCTATACCATAGTTCCATGAAACCCTCCATTTACACCCCAAAACCTAGGGTTTTACTCAAACACCCAACTTTCGAGCTTCTCAGACCAAATAAATACATCTAACACCTTTCATCTACTATGGAAAAACTAAAAAACTCATAAGAACTAACTATCCTCAAGGATTTCTCAAAACCCTAGGACAAAACCACTAATTTCATGCATTTTCTTCACAAAAACAATAATCCTACCATCTACTCTAACTCCCTAGGATCCATTACACTTGTCACAGTAATCACAGTCAGTATATGGGTCCTTTAGAACATGATTTTTATTGCAAAACCCTTAAATAGGGTACTCCCAGCCTACTACAGGAAAACAAGAATATCTACCACAAATCACAATGGATTTCCCTCAAACATGTTCCAAAAGGTTGTTAACACATGCCACCACAAAATGAAATGAATTACATGGCACAATCTAATTGTACGGTCTCGTACAAACCTAAAAAATGTCAAGAAATCTCAAAAAATTAATGAAAAATAGTGATAATCTTATTGCCAATGCTTCAATTTCCTTAGCCAACCATTACAACAAGTTTCTATGCCTCTTTAAAGGATTCTCCACTACAAAAAAATTGACCAACTAACTCTCAACTTAATTTTAAACCCCTTATGATTGTTGGAATGCAAAATTTCCCCTTTTACTTGTTTTGTTGACAACATTTTACACATTATTGCAATATTTGCATGTTTTTAACCCCCTAACCACCTAAAGCATTGGTAATGGTCTATCTAGACCTTATTGAACCAAAAAAGCATAACCCCACACTTGAAAAGTAACATTAACCTACCTAGATCTCTTCATCATCCATGACCTTGATTGACACTTTTACATTGTTTTTATCATATTTTGAAACTTCCTCATTGCTTATTGATCAAAAGACATTCAAATTGACCCATTGGACCTTCAAGACTTAATTTTATTTCAACACAAGGTGAAGGTTCCCTTTTACCAATGGGTCAACCGGTTTCTCTTTAGCTTTATACACTTGTTTAATTTGAGGAGGTATGACAA
This sequence comes from Sequoia sempervirens, assembly GCA_007258455.2. Taxonomy (NCBI): domain Eukaryota; kingdom Viridiplantae; phylum Streptophyta; class Pinopsida; order Cupressales; family Cupressaceae; genus Sequoia; species Sequoia sempervirens. The sequence goes on along the minus strand of VDFB02047144.1, from coordinate 52,224,332 downwards.
GATTGGTTTCATTTTCCCTTGGTCATTTAAACAATGGCAGGGAAGTGACTAAGGATGGTTGTTCATGAGGTTGTATGGTTTGTTCAATGTTAGACTTAGGTTGAAGCATGGTTTCATCTAGGATAGGAGGAGCGGAAGTTGATTGGGACATGTTACGAAGATACAATTGGACTATGTGTTTGGCTTTGAATTTTTGATAGGTTATGAAAAAGAAATATTTATGGGGGGTGATGGGTTCCATAGGTGTGGGCCAAAAGGCTTCTAAGGAAAAAAATACCTTTAGACGATAATGGATGAAATCCACTATGATGTATGGTAAATATTTCATTTTCATGTGGAAACTTCAAACATTTGTGAACAACTAAAGGGACTGCTTTCATTGAGCGCAACCATGGGTGGCCTAGCTACAAACAAAATTGATCTGATTGTGGAATAATTGAAAATGTTACCTCTAAAGTTTTGGGTCCTATTTTTAAGGGGAGTACGATCGATCTGATCATAGGGCACACAAAACTAGTATGTGTTTTAATCCATGCAGTTGGTTTCTTATAATCATCTTTATATAGCTTGTGTAATACTAGAAATTATTCCATGATCACATTCTCACCACACGTGGGATCTATTAATATTTGATTGGTGGGCTTATCATAGATTCTACCGACTATGAAAAGAGGACCATCAGGAACTTTTTGAAGTTTATATTTAGAATAAAAAGTGATATCAAGATTTTTGTTGGTTGGGCCCTTACGAGGGATGACATCTATTGTACACACAAGTTCATCCATAGGATTAACTTGGGTAACATTTGGAGTTATATCATGTTGCTCACTATTTGTATCAACGTTCATGACTTGAGGGTTTGAAGGTTCACTAGCCTTGAAAAATGAAATATTGTGTTTAGGCATGGGATTGGTAAATATTTGTAAATTCTAGTTAGGGGGTGCAACGAACTTATTACCTTGATCATTAACACCCACAATGGACAAATGACCTGAATCAATGAGGTCTTGAACTAAATGTTTGAGATGCTTACATTGTTCGGTGTCATGGTCATTTTGGCAATGAAAATGGCAATAGGCATTAGGTTCAAAGGTGGGTGGTAAAGGTTTGGTGGTATCAAGCAGTTTGATGGTAGGAAAAGTGATCATTTTTTGTTAGAGCAATTGGTTCATTGTATTATGGAGAGTATTAGGTAAGAGAGTAAATTGTCTCTTTGGGTTGCCATAGGTATAAGGCACCGTTGCTTTAACAATTACCACTTGACTTGAAACATGTGGGTTTGGTTGCGGTTGAGGAGAAGGATTGAACTGTAAAAAGCCTCTATTTGGTTTGTGAAAGTTTTGATTGTTGGTTTGATTGTTGTGGTTAGGATTTTTATCTCGGTTAGAAGTGGATTTTGAATCACTACTTGAAACTGAGTTATGGTATTCACACAAGGTTTTGCATAAGTGCATGAACGAATGGAATTTCATCATAGTTAACTTATCCTGAAGGTTTGTGTGTAAATTTTTGATAAGAATCTTCTACAAATGTGAGTCAAGAATTTTTACATCCACTTGAGCATACAATGACTGATAACATGAAATAAAATCAGTGACTTTCTCATCAAAATTTTGTCTACAATGCATTAGGTCAGCCATTGTCTTTTTTAGGGGTCATATGAATTTGGAAGTAACTTATGAAGGCATCCACAAGCTCATTAAATGATCAAATGGAATGATTGGGAAAGTTTGAAAACCACTCTAATGCAGTGTCTTTTAGGGTCCTAGGAAAATGTTTGGCCAAGAGTTTATCATCAATGATAAAATCACTACATAAAGTTGTATAAGCATTGACATGGTTAATAGGGTCTCCTTTACCTCCATATTTCTCAAACCTAGGAATTTATATCCCTTATGGCATCTGTGTCCTTAATATTTCTAAGGATAAGGGGATACTACAGACATGATATGTGGGTGGAGCAGTTTGACCTTGGCTAATGGTGGAAATTTGTTGCTGCATGGATGAAACAATATTAAGGAGTTGTGTAATGATGGGATTGCGGTAGGTGGTTTGAGGTGGAAAAGAAAAGGGAGATGGAGTGTATGTAATGTGAGGGGAAGTGAAAGGAACACTAAGAGGGGTGAAGGTAGTGGAGGGGACTTGTGATGCCACAAGAGAACTAGGAATGCTAGTTGGAATTGTGAAAGGAGGAGCCACATGACTAACGTGTTTCATAGTTGTAACATGAGGAGTGGTATAAGAGGTCCTCCTTGGATTACAACAATTTTTTTGGATGGGGAAGTGGAGGAGGCATGTTTATTGTAAATCTTAGCAATTTTCTTCATAACTTGTAAGCCATCATCACTTTCAATCAAATGATGAAGGTTTTCTATCATGGGTATGGTAGTGGTGGAAATGTTTTTAAGGGACAAGTCTTGTTGTAAGTGTACAAAATCCTCATGAATATTAATGACCTTTTCTTGTGGAAGGGAGTTGTTTTGTGTGTCAACATTCATTGGATGGAAAGGTGAAGGCATAGAAGTGGTATTGCCCATGCCTAATGCACCATTTTCCATACTAGGAGTAGGAGCTCTTGAGATCCCAAGGTCCACAATGAAAGTGCTATCATGAGAGGCCATGAGTCTAGAACTTTGTCTCAGTAAAGTATTATCAGTGGGGCACCAAAATCTCATACAAGTACCACAAAAGATGAGGTGGATGCAAATGCAAGGTAATCTAGGAGTGCTGAATGCAAATAATAGAAATTCTGCTAACTGTACTAGAGAAGTAACTACAAAAAATAGAAATGCAGTAAAATGCCAGAAAAATGCCAGAAATACTATTTAAAAAGTGCAAGTGGACTAATTCTCCCAGGGTGGCGAATGAATCCCAGTATGATATTTTCTTATGTTTTTCAAAAAATTTAATGTGATTTTAATGTATGTCAGATGCCAATGAAGGATGCATATACATATTTTCAATTTTTTCAATGATATGCAATACAAAAATGAACTCTAAATGAGTCTTTCACTAATGAAAATTAAGAATCCCAGCTTGGATGCAAAAACAAAACAATACCCTAATTGAATGTTGATGCAAATGTAATCTAGGATGCAAGATGAAAATGAAATCATAAATGAAAAGTGTTCAAAATGAAGGTTCACCAAAATGAATCATAGATTTTTGGCACCCACAAGACTCCCTAACTCTTGTAGGGTTTTTCACCTTAAAGGAGAGAGTAGGGGCAAAAATGCTAATGGGTTCATTCAAATTATGTTATGTATGATGTTATTATGCCTAAATGAAATGATCTAAATGTAATTAAGTGATCTAAATGACTGATTATGAATGCAAAACCTAAGAATTATGTTATGTTTGAAAACACAATGTGATATGCAAACAATGATTAAAGAATGAGTAAATGTAGAACAGAAAGAAATAAGTTGAATCCGTGTGCACCTGGAGGTCTGATGAAGATTCTGAAATCTTTGGAATGTTGTCTAAAATTACAAAAATTCACCAGTGGCACTCATTTGCCTAGGGTGGAAAATTAGTCCTGCTTCTAATGAAAATTATTGGGAACTAGTTTCTAAGTGTCAAGATCCAGAATCTGACAAAACTTAGATTTCCAGCCTTAAGGTGGGACTCATTCACCACTGGTGGTGAATCAGTCCTCTCCCAAAATTATGAGAAATCAGGAGACAACTTTGCAACACCAAATTTGAGGATGTCTGCTTGTCGGGTTACCAAGTCAATTCTGCAAGAAACAGACATAATACCTTCTCCAAGCTTGAAATATGGTTGATTTGACTTGTTGACCACTCTTCAACACCTAAATGCTTGTCAAATCTACACAAAAAAGTCTATAAACACACATGCAAGAGGGGTAAAAATGGTTGAGGGTTAGCAAATAGGAGTTTTCCTTGGTCAAACCCCACTTTGGTAATCAAACCCTTAATGAAATAAGGAAATGAAAGAGAATGATAAAAAAAATAGCATGCAAATGCTATCAACTTACCAAACCCTTGTTGAATAAAATTTGAAGATATGTCAATGGATGCTTCAAAATGTGTGATGAATGCTTGATTTGATGTTGTAAAGTGCTTGGATGCTTGAGTGAATGAAAAGATTGCTTGGATGTGATGTGTGATTGTAGGAGATGTAAAATGAGGTGAAAATCACTTATTTATACAATCTTGTGCCTTAGTAACTCATTAATACCTCATCATAGGCTGACATTAAGTGATTTTGAATAAAAAATCGAAAGGAAATTTAAAATATTATGAATTTGGAGCCAAGGGGGACTCATTTGCAACCTATGGTGAATGGGTCCCACCTAGGACCTAAAAAATGGGTGTCGGGAATTAGGTCACATTTAATATTATTTGTTACATTTACATTCAAAAATGCACTTAATTAAATCTTATAAGGGCATAAAGGGGTCAAATAAAGCATAAGAAAGGTCTAAATAGTGAAGTTATGCCTAGAAAAGTGTGAAATCTTGTTACAAGACTTTACAACACTTCAAAATAGGACTTGTTTGGTGATGAAAAGGTTATTTTTAGGTGAATTGTAATGAATAGAGTCTAGAAGAGTAGAAATATTTTGCAACACTTAACAACACCTTCACAAGATGCCATTATTTCAATTTTAGTACATAAATATGCATGTTCAAGCCACATTACAATATAAAATCAGAGCAAAATAGACCAAACATCGTGAAACAAGACCTAAAAGGCCATGAAAATGATAAGGGGCTAGTTTTCTATGACACAATGCTCAACTTGTAAAATTCATTAGTATAAGTTTTAACATCTAATTGTTTTTTGTTTCAAACCTTGGAGTTTCTTATACAATTGAACTTCAAAATCCTTACCTGAAGAAACTTACCTTTGAGTTTTGCAACCATTCTATCCCAAGAAACTATATTTACTTTACCCTTCTTTCTTCTCTCAACTTGTTCATAGTCCCACCATAATAATGCATGTCCCTTGAGTTTTTTCTTTGCTATCTTTACCTTCTGCTCATCAGGTACATCTTCACACTCAAAGTGATTATCCAAGGCTGCAATCCAAGCTAGAAGCTCTTCAGCATTCAAATTTCCACTATACATGGGAAAATAAACCTTCACCTTGTGTGTATCACCTTTGACTAATTTTAGATGCTTGATCATCCTATGTTCCTCAAGGTCCAATGGCTCTTCATCAACCTCTTGAATCTCTTCCTCTTCATCTTCACTAGTTTCACTCATATCACCCAACTCTGCACCTCTTCTCTATTTTGACTCTAGGGAAGCAATCCTTCCTAAAAAACATTATGAGACTCCATCAACCTAGCATGCATTTCTTTCAACTCTTGTAGTTCTCTAACAGTTGCATTATTCTTAGGAGGCATCTTGACCCTTCAAATTCTAACCTTTTCCTTATGCAAACTTCAACCTTCTCCCTCAAAATATCTGGTACCTACACTTTGATACCAATTGATGTAGAGAAGGGGGGTATTCAAACAAATCAACAAAAATTCACTTTATTTCAACAATCCTTCCATGATCCAAACCCTATCTAGGGTGATTTCTCATACAAACACACAATCACCATTGTAGGTCTGCAAACCTAGTTTCCTAGACTTATCTTGTAAACTTCTTGTCCAACCCTCTAACCATCTACCATTTCAATCACCATTTATTGTCTCCTAAAACATATCACAAAACCACTTGCAGTTACTTTGGACCAACACCCTCAAAACAGGGCATTCCTCGTTGTCCTACTTAGCTAATTAGGCCTAATTTACAAAGAAACTCCTCTCAAAACTCTCTTCCAACCCAAAAAATCAATGGGAAGTCCCAAAATATCCTACAAAAAATCAAAATCCACCACTCTTTTCCAATGGAAAGACCTCTAACACCATTGATCACAAAACCCTCAATTCTAGCCTTCCCAAGGAGGGTTTATTGAAAAACACCTCTCTAGACCTTTTCACTTTTTTCCAATGCTTCTAACAGGCCAAAACAAATCTTGCACATGCTTAAAAAACCCTTGGAAATTTTTTCCCCAACAAATTTCAATATTTAACACCCCCAAACCACTCAATTTCACCCAAAATACTCAAACTTTCCAACTAGGGCATCCTACAAAACCCACCAACTCATCTCCCCTACTCTTGAAACCCCATGGAAACTTATTCCTACTTATTACCACCCATTCCACTGAGTTATAGTGATTACAATAGGTGGAATGGGTGTAGATCCATTTTTGTTTGGTCACAAACCCTCAAAACCATCAATACACACCTGTTTCAGAAATTTGTTTATAAAATGCACAAAAATCCTCAAGAATCCACCAAATAAAATGAAAATTGAATTTAAATCACTCAAATACATAATTCAATGCAATTTAGATTAAGGAAACCATGTACGAGAAAGTACAGAAGCTTGTAACTGGAAACTATCATAAATTACTGAGAAAGTTACTGAATTTCAAGAGTTCTTTTATTGTTTATTCAACAATCCTTCAACCAACAACTTTATTCGACCAAATACAAGGCCTATATACCCAAAAAAAACAAAATCCACCTAAACAACTGACTAACCACCTTTCAAATCCCAACTGACCGTTGGGATTCCAAGTTTGCACTCTTTCAACTTTTTAACATGACAACATTTTTTACAATTTTGCAACCTTTTTACATTATTGCACAATGAGACTCAAATGACTTCAAAAACATTGATAATGGCATTTTCATGGCCTTATTACATCAAAATGACTCAATATTACCAAAAAATAAAACTAGGACCCCTAATTACATGTCTTTAGCTAGGTGCTCTTACAGCAGATTACAAACACAATTTGACCCACCAAATTGGGTTGAAGAAGGAGCTAAAAACTTAAGAGTGGAGATTGATTTCCAAGCCAAGGAAACCTCATTATTCATGCATGCCTTCTCCACCTTCATTACCAAGGTTTTAAGTGATTCATTATTATACAAATACAACATATTAGAAAACTGCAAATTTAGAACCTAATGAAGTTGAAGAGGATCAAGGTGGATACAGTGAAGGTTCATTGATGACATTTGAAGCTTCTGAAATAAAAAGTGAAGAGGTGCTATGTAGTCAAGGATCCTTAATTTTTTTTAAGCTACCTATTGAAAGGGTTAAAAAGAGATTCATTCCTTATAATGTTAATACACTTAGATTGGGAATCAAATCTCAAATCCTTACTGCAAATGATTACATAATATTGCATGCGCAACAAGAAGCAAGCAAAGTTAAACTTGAACAACTGAATGAAAGGAAGAAAAATTAGATAGAACAAAGAAAAAGGAATGAAGAGAAGAAAATTGAAAGACAATTAATGAAATAGAGGAGGGAGGAGAAAAGGATAAATTGTAAAAAGGAGAGAGAGTTGAAAAAGAAACAAAGGCAACTAGGTAAGAATAGGAATTCAACACATCCTGCAACTAGTTTTGGGGAGAGGAGTACTCCATCAAAACTCCTACCTGAACATAATTGAACTCTAAGAGATGTAAAAAATTTAAATCCTACCTACATTGCTCTTACTAACTTCCAAGTTAGTTTAGATAAGAATCTAGCACTAGATGCAGAGTAGGGTAGCAGAGTACTCCATCAACTCCCCTACCGAAACATTGTTGAACTCTAAGAGATATGTAAAATATTTTAACCTCTTCCTATACTACTCTTAACAACTTCCAAGCATCTACTAGGCATAGCCCCCCTCACTCCCTTGTGAAACAATTCCAATTTTTTGGCTTTTTAGAAGAAAATATGTTTGGTCATCTTTTTCCTATCACACCTAATGTTGATTCAGATACTCCAAAAAAAATTCAACAAAAAGTCCTATGGAGGAGCCAAAAACATTCACTGGATTTATGGTGAGCTAGTCAAATTCTAAAATGCCTATTTTACATCATTTATGTTTGATTTGGGAAAACATGTATTTTGCAAAAGCTATAATTTTTCATCTACAATGTAATTTTTTTGTAGACCATGCTTACTTTGCAATGTCTATAGGTTGGTCATTTTGTAATGTCTTAATTTTCTAGATAGTGTAACTTTTTTTTGTAGACCATGTCCACTTTGCAACATCTACAAGTTGGTCATTTTGTAATATTTTAATTTTCCAGATAATGTAACCTTTTTTTGTAAACCACGCCTAATTTCCAATGTCTACAGGCTAATCATTTTGTAATATTTTATTTTTGTAGATAATGTAACTTTCTTTACAAACCATGAAATGTCTATAGGATGGTAATTTATAATGTTTTAATTTTCTAGACAATGTAAGTTTTTTAGACCATGCCTACTTTGTAATGTTTTAGTTTTAACTTTATTTGTTGATGTAGGAGCATCTAGGTGCATAGACAATCCTACACATCAATAATTGTGTTTTCTTTAATTCTTCATTTTTAGTTGTTGATCTCTAAAGCTGACACTTAGGTGATACAATTTATGGGAAGTTCTACAAATGAGGGACCTAGATTCTCTCTACAAAACAACCTCTAGGATTTTAGAAGTTGACTCTTCATTGTGTTAATAGGGGGGAGGAAAAGGGAGAAGGAATGAAAAAAATGCATAAATAAGATTATTCTAAGGTGATGCACCAAGATTTTACAACATCTAAAACCTAATATAGTCTAATAAAATATGAATCAAAATATTTTTTGTAAAAGTTCAAAAGAATGTTAAAAATGGTTCAAAACCCTACATATATTAAGGAAACTGGAATTCTAAAATTTGAAAAACAATGAATTACAACCATAAACACTTTGATAGACATGGAGCATGAATTAAAATAAACAAGCAGAGCTAAAAAAATAGAAAATTCAAACATGACACAATTCTTATGTATCTAGTCCCTATTCTTTAAGAAAAATAACATACTAAGGTTTGCGTGTTACAAAAAAATAATAAAATTTGTATGTGCTTTATATTAAGTGATTGAATCACCAAAGGAGAACCTTCTCAAGAATTCCATGCATGGATTAAATATGAAAATTCATCCTTAATGATATGGGAACTATCACAACCAAAAATACTCCCCACTCACACACCTTTCGGCCTCAACTCCATCTAGACCATTGAAATGGTCATACTAGGAAATCATGAGCAACCCCCAATGAGGGTTATGATGCCACTTTCTCCTCCATAATCTAATCAGAAACCACATATGAACCTTTATTATTTGAGTACCAATGATGAGCATTCATTTTCAAGGTGCATGTGGGTAGGCCACTTGTTGGCATTCCACCCTTTGTTTGCAGTGACCCACCAAGAGTTGAGGATAATTGTGCAACATAAACTATCGTGATGGTTAAAAACTTCTTCAAGTTGCACTTCCTTGACACATTTCATGCATGAGGGAAAGTGCTAGATGAAATGAAAACATCACTCATTCCTTTAAGTTGGTGTATGGAGCCACCACATGGCATCTCGATAAATTGCGCCTCGAGTATAGTCCCTAGACTTGATTGTAGCTGCATGATCCAAACAAGTGGCTTTACCCCATATGAAAATTTGAAACCTTGAGAAAAAAACCATATCAATCATAAAAAAGAAGGCATTATTTCCAATAATTCCTTGAAAAGGAAACCCCTTTAAAGAAATAGGGGTGCGATAGACCAATTCTACAAATTTGGGTGACTTGTGGGGAACTCTGCCCTAAGAGGTGAGATCCCAAAATTTTTCTGGTTCCTCGCATACAAAATCCTCAAAAAAAAAAAAGGAGGAAGTCACTACTCCTAGAGCTTTTGAAAAGTGGATAGCATGGAAGCCAACTCCTCATTAGATGTCCGCACTTTCTTTTTTAGTGGTCCAAAAACTTTTTCCAAAGTAATCCTCTTTAAAAGAGAAATTGTTCATGACCTATGCAACAACGTGCATGTAGTATTCCAGCTGACCTAGTGGCTACAACACTCCTAATTTTGTAATATTTGGGGATTGACCAAGGCCTTGAAAAGTAGCTTGAACCTGCTACTTTTCTTCCAACATTTTTTTTATTTTCTCCTTGATCATGACACTAGCATCCAAGAGGAAAGGTGAGGGAAAACCTAGTTGAACCAACTACTCGATTTTCTCCCTCATGCCTGTAATTTTTTGATCTAAAGCCTTTAGGAATGCTTTACATTTAGATCTCGTTTTATTATAATTGAGGATTTTTTTAGCCTTTTTGGCCAAAAATCAAGGCATCATCAGTCGCATCACATAACTTTTGGACCAATAGTTGAGCACCTGCAACTTTCAAGGTGACAGATGAGGACATGAGGTCCACCATGGTCCTAATTTTTGTGCTAGCCTTTTGAGAATCTACAATGAAGTTGAGTGCAACCTTCAAAGAAGTGGCTATGACCTTGATTCTTTCCCATTGTGATGTATACAACTATTGAATCATGGGAAGAATGTCGATTTGGTGCGAGCTACGGGATAATTCCTCTTTCAATTGTTGGAGTTGTTAATCTTTGTCTTGATTCTCTCATTATCTAATTCTATTTATTTAAAGCATCACCAAATTTTTTATCCTACACTATCAATTATTTTTCTAATTATTTCCAAAAATTACACTCATCCAAATTATTTTCTTCCTCTTCTCTTTGAATGCAGACATGAGTGCTAGAGCTTAGCCTTTTCAACCTATACTTCATCAACTACTTTGTGGCATTATCAGACAAAGCCTTTACCTTATCTAATTCCTCTTGAAACTTGGCATAGAATACCACCAAATCTTCTTATATCCTAACCTTTTTAGTTTGTTTAGCCTAGAGGGCCTCCTTGGGTGATGTCGCTTGATCATTTTCCTTAGCTCTGATGCTGGCAATCAAATCCTCCATGGTAGGTTTCACTTGGGTGAGCTCCTAGTCCTTATTCATTTTCTTGTTGATTTTGATAAATTTGGTGGAGACAACCTTTGAAGTCCAAGGATTTTTTTGGTGGAAAATATTTGCCAATTGGAAAATAGTACATATCAGCCAAGTCAAAATTGGTGAATAAATCACAACCAATAGGGTAGCCAAATCACTTGTATTTTACAAATTATCAATCCAATACATTTCCATTCACCATTGATTTATTTTATGAGGAATATTTAAGTAATATTTTCATCATAAAAAAATACATGTTTCAAATAGATTGATTAATATTTTCACCTAGAATCTCATAAGAATGTATTAAATCACCTAAATATTTACCAATACTATTAGAACAATATTGTGAATCAGGAAATGTTTTGCCAACATCATTAAAAATGTTCACTACATGTGAGGACCCATTTCTCCAATTAAAATTTAAAAATAACAGGTTATGAGGACCCATTTCACTAATACCATTAAAAAAATCATGTTTGAGGACACATTTTACCAATTACTATGACACCTCCATGCTAATTGTAGGGCCATAATCGCCTTGAAAATTATAATGTATGTTTTCCATCAAGATTTGATTTGCCCAAAATTTAAATGTATCATTGTATAATCATGAGGGATTTGCCAAAATTTTACTATACCATTTAAAAATCTTGTGGAATTCAGTACTAAATATGGATTGATGGAAATACAATCAAAACTCTAATTTATTCTTACACATTTTTTTCAGTTCTAAAATTGTGAGCTCTTGATTTGGAAGTTGGACTTGGAACCTTGATCATAGGCAAGTTACAAACTTACAACTACAATCATTCCTACATTATTGAATAACTGTAGACATGTAAAATATACCAATTGACATTGTGCATCTGATCCTGACTACTAGCATCGTTTCATCCTGAATCATCCTTCGGTCTAACCATTTAATCAAATTTCCTTATTTTATTAAATTAATTAATTTCCTTCCCTTAATTAAATAAATCATTTTATCTAATTAAGTCACTTTGTTAATTAAATCAATCCATCTAATCTTAATTATCCCTATTTAATTAAATAATTAATTTTATTTGATTAAATCTCTAAAGTCTATCTATTAAATAAAATAAATTAAAACCTTATTTAATTTATTTAACATCACCTCTTTTAATTAAATAAATCAAAATCCTTATTTAATTAATCTCTTATCACATTCTTCTCTTATTTGATTTAAATAAATCCTAAAATCTAAGTCAAATAAATCACATCATCTAATCCTATTAAATTAATTAACCCTTGATTAATTTAATTCTAATTCATGTCCCATCCTCTAGCTTTTCCCACTTGCACATGAAAATGGATTTAATTGATTTATTAAATCCTATTTTCCTCAACAAGGCATCTTTTGGAATATTCCTTCAAGTTTGAATTCAAATTCCAAGTTGACATGTACATCCAACAAGGCATTTACTCCATCTTACATGTCCTTTGCCTTGAGCCAAGTGGAATTTATTGCATTTTCCATTCCCTCTTGCAAGTCATTTCAACAAATTTGAAATTCAAAAATATGCATTTATTGGCACAATCTTCAAAACTTGCACATCCTCCATCCACTCATAGATTGACAAGTGGCATCTTTCCATTGGATGAATGTTAGTCCCACATTGTTCAAATTTGGACATTCATCCATCTTGGCATTCTATAAATAAAGAGCTCATATCCTCATTTTATCATCCACAAATTATGCAAAGTTACCATGCTCAAATATCTATCAAATTTCATCCATTTCTATTGAATCATAGCTAGGTTATGCAGATTTTCTTATTGGAGCATTCATCAACATCAACAAAGTGGATCAAATCTCTTCATCACATCAAACTTGCATCATTAGGAATTGGGAAAGGGCCAATTTTTATATCAAATTGGCACCAATTCCCCCATGGGATCAAGAGTTTACTTGCTTAATTAGGATTCAATCTTTATTTTGTTATTTCATTGTGTTTTTCATGGTTTTTTCCTAATTTGAGTTATGTTAATGGATTTCATGGGGAATCCTTGTTCTTGCTTGCAATTGATTATCTAATGTGTTTGTTCTCATTGTTTTGCAGGTATTAGGATTGGGGTTCACACAATAACAAGTCAATGAAACCTAAAGGTAAGTGATCATTTCTTCATAGTTTTATAAGAATCTTTCTCTTTTCCATTCTTGCTTGAATATTAAAGATGATATTGAGTAGGGAATAGGATCTATATTCTATGTCCTTAAAAAAGAAGACATTTTTTTCCAACTTTTATTCAAAGTGAGAGATCAAGATGTTGAGTAGTAAGTGCAACAAGGGTAAGACTCCTTAGGGTGGTGAAGGGACTAAGAGGCCATCAAAACACCCAAAATTTAGAGTTACCATAAAGTATTACTTTAGAATTGGAAATATTTTTGATCCATCAAATCAAGATGGAACTATTTCATTGAATCTTGCACCAAATATTAATGAAGAAGGCATTCACAATACCTCACTAGAAGATGGGATTGAGCTAATTGAGACAAATAAGGATGGCAATGCCATAGAAGATGTTCCAAGGGATACCTTGGTTATCCAAAATGAGATAATTAACTTGGATGAAAATGATGGTGTCATAGATGATTTTGTTAGCAAGAAAATTAAAAAAAAAAAAAATGGGGCATGAGTGGGGTATGACAATGAATATTCAAATTGATTAGGTGTCAAAGTACCCATTCATTGAACTAGTGGGGAATGCAAACAAAGATGAACCTCCAATAGAATGCAAGTGTAATATTTATAGTTGGAAATGTAAAAGAGACAAGAAGTTGTAGATAAAGCTTGACACTATAGAAAAGCATATTGGTAAAGCTTATGAAAAAAAATCATAGATGAAAATGAAAAAATAGTAGTAAGATGGAAATCAAAGGAAGAATTTCTTCATTTTAAGTATGTCCTAGAATATGATGAGCATATATAAAGAATGGAAAAGCTTGCTACATATGGAGGTTCAATTGAAGCTTAATTTGGAAAGGTAATGGTAGGAGCACAACAAGAAAAAATTGTTTAGATGAGTGTTGTTTTTCATATTTTTCCCAAAGGGTGTCCTATGACAAAACACCTAAAATATTTTAATTTATTATCTTTTTTGGGTGTTCCTAACTTTACTAGTTTACATTTGTTAATAAACACTATATGGGATTGGGCAAGATATCTTGTTGTAGTTGGAAAGCAAGATTTATAGGAGAAAAAAAAAGAGTTAAACTCCATTGCAATATCTTTATATGAAGTTATTCTGGTAGATAATACTTCTTGGGTATGTATGCATGTGTATACTATACACCAACATGTGCACCAACCTCATCTTCTTTGTATTCATAAAATGAAGGAAAAATCAACATCACAAAATCTATTTGAACTAGCTAAGAAATATTTGAATGAAATTTGAGGTATGCATGACTTGACAATTGCCAAAAATTCGGTGTGTATAGGAGATGATGGAGCTGCAATAATGCAAGGTCATAGGAGTGGTATTCGTGTAATGTTGAAAACTACTTTTCCACCATAAATTATTTTCATTTACTACATGGCCCATAGAATGAATTTAGCATTTAGAATTGTAAGCAAGTTCCCTACAATATCAAAAGTTGAAAATCTAGTCCACAAGCTCTACACATACTTCTGCTAAAGTCTCAAACATTTTGTAGAATTTAAAATTTGTTTTGAGGGAATAATAGGAGGAAACAAGCTTCTTAAGGTTTTTGATATTAAATGGATCTCCTTGCATGGACCAGTGCAACAATTTTTTTCAAAATATCAATCCTTGATTGGAGTAATGTATGAACATCACAACACAGTAGACAAAGCTCCTAACCTCTTACATAGGTTAAGTGATGTAGAGACACTCTTAACTTTAGTTGGTCTTCTTTCCATGCTAGATGAAATGAACAATCTTGTGAAGAAATCCCAAGATAGAACTATGTGTATCTATTGAAATGAAGGAATTAGGGTTTCTCCAAAATGGAATAGGAAGTGCACCTATCTTCCTTATTTCATTAGGGAAAAGAGATCCCCTAGGGAAAGATTGACATTCAAACCTTAGGTGAGTCAATATTAATGGAGATCTTTCTATTTTCCTTATGATTAAGGGTAAGGTAAATCATTCTATCACCAAAAAGATCCTGCTATGTTTCCTCCTAGGATAGATTCACCATGGGGAAAATGGGTCTTGCTATAGGGATCCAAAATCTATTTTCATAGTCATCTACTCCTAGATCTACAGTCTTGATTCCTTTAGATTTCACATTTAGAAAATCAAAATTAAATTCTACAAGTGATTTTCCATGGCTTGATGATAATGTTGACATCTTTGACAACTTTGGAAAATTTAACTTTTTATCAATCTTCAATCTTTCTTCACCTACAAATTTGCAAACACAAATAGATGAAAAATTTGGTTTTTTGGTGAATGGGGGTTTCCTTGGTCAAACCCCATTTTCATAATTAGACCTTGAAATAAAATGAAACATGAATGGAAGGAATGATGAATGAACAATACTATGTTGCAACTCACCAAACCCTTGAATGAAAACCCTTAGAGGACTAAAGTTTAACCTATCTCTACAAGGTCTTGATCTTGCATGAATAGCTTGATTGGATGTTGATCTTGATGCTTGAATCTTGAATTGAATGCTTGAAATATACATCACAATGTTATCTCCAAAAACATACATGAACAAAGATAACTTTGACATGATACTTGATACTTTGAATGTTACAACAAGTGACTGAGAAAAATACTCTTGAACACCTTTGACAATAATATTACCTCTTGTGAAGTTTGGATAATCTTTCTTGGATTTTAATTGATAAACAGACCTTGTATTTATAGGTAATTTTCTAATTTCCCAAAAATTAAACATCAAAGGCTGACAATTGCAAATTGAATTTGAATCATAATTTTTTTCCAAAAACATATTAAAAATTGGGCTCCTAAACTTAAGGGTGGCCCATTCGCCCTTGGGAGAATGGATCCTAGGCCCCAAACCTAGGACACACCAATTTAAAGGAAATTTAATTAATGCTTGAAATTTTTGAATACAAATTTGCCTTTCAAAAAATGGGATTAATTAGGATTTTAAATGCATGATTGGGCCAATTAGAGGCCTAATTATGTCTAGTTTATTAAGGGACCCAAACATCTAGTGTGAAAATGTAAAGGAGTACTCTTTCTGACACTACATTTAGCCCCCACTTTAGTGAGAGGATGAGCCCTACACTCAAACTCATAGTAAATTAGTCAAACAATCATCAAGAGAGGTCTAATTGTACAACTATTGGAAAGATAAGACAACAAAGATCAAGGAGAATGATCAAGCTCCCAAGATCTAAGATCCATGAAAAACCAACAAAGGCACAAAGAGACAAATGCATATGTTAAATATTGAGCAAAAAGACAAGATAGAAAAGCATACAATGTCAAAATTATTCAAAGGAGAAAGAGGGGTGGATCAAACCTTGACTGCTTGTCCAATTGGTATGGATCAATCCTTAGCTATTTATCTAGAAACATTTAAAAGTGAAAACCCACTATCCACTATGCAAATAATATACTCACATAGACTAATGAAATCCACTATCCACTAGGTGAGCCCCAAAAAGTGGCTTATGGGAAAGTCATGCCAGTTCTACAAGTTCCAATTGTACTAACCATACAAAAGTTTTACCTTATAATAATTTTGACAAGGTGCCACAAAAATGGTCACAAGGCTAGAAGGTTGTGTTATGATAGGAACTCATGAAAAGGCTCCATTGAAAAGCAATTTTTTTATGCTTGGTGGCCTTGATACATGCAATAGGATATTCAAAGGGGTTTTTCTTAGTTCATGAAAGGTCGCACTAGTGCAGGGGCACCATGGAAGCTTAATTTTTTGCAAGTTTTAGGATCACCAGCTAAAGATATATCATTAGCTGATTTTGTGTTTTTTTTCATGAATAAGGTCCTTTGAGACCATTTGCATGTAATTAGATTATTTTTGGATCATGTGAGAAAATATTGCAAAATCTGAAAAATTATGTAAAAGTTGTCAATCAAAAAGTTACAAAAAAATGTAAAAAGTGGAAGTTCAAGAGTCAGTTCAGTTTGGGGAATTTTAAAGGTCTATTGTGTTCAATTTGGGAAGTTGATATGAGTTAAATAGGATTTGTGAACATTGAAAAAGAGACTTTTTGATACATTAAAAATATTTGAATAATAAAGAAGACACTGTCCTTGAGTTTCTCACTATTTTTTCTATATTTTTTGTATTTCCCAACCTTGGTACAACTCTGTATAGAAATATTGTGGCATGAATTGAATTGTATTAGTTATTAGGGTGAGTGCACTAACATTTGAAGTTGATTTGGGGTTAATCCATTAAGTTTTGTGAAAGTTTGAAGTAATTATTTGAAAATTTCCTGTGTAACCCTAAGACTAAGGGTTTGAGAGGCTACTAAATGTATTAAAGGAAAACTCCACCATTTGTAACTACTGTGGCTTAGTAGAATGGGTCCATTTAGTTAGATTTAGGTGTAGTATTAAGTTTTAGGAGTAGGGAAGGTGACTTGAGAAGTTTATTATGGCTTCCCTTGATGGTTTTTGTGGAATTTTGCTTGAAAATGGAGGTTTAGAGTTAGGGTTTGATGAAATAGCATTGGTAAAGGTTGGAGAATGAAATTTTAAGCATGTGCAAGTGTATTTGAGTGTGATGGAAGCATTGAGAAAGAGAGAAATAGTCTAGAGCATTGTTTTTCAATAAACTCTCCTAGAAAAGGGTTAAAGTGAGGGTTTGGTGTTGAGGGGGATAGATGAGAGTTTCCCTTGTTAAAAGTGGATGATTTTGGAAGGTTGTGGTCTAGTTAGTGCTGCCCAACTAAGTTTTGGGTTTAGAGGAATGTTTTGATAGAGGTTTCTTTGTAAAAGTGGCCTAATTGACCTTATAGGACATTATTTATGCACGGTTTTAAAGGAGTTGGTTTGAAGTAAGCCAATGTGGTTTTCAGATATGTTTTAGAAGGGATAAAAGGGTGTTTGAAACTATCATTGGTTTTGGGTTATGAAAAATAACCTGCAAGTGATGAATAAGAAAACTAAGTTGCATGCCTATAAGGGATTACTAGGTGGAACTGTGAAGAATTGGTGTAATAAGTTTTTGAAAGTTGCAAGTTGATTCAAAGAGTTTGAATTATGTTTTGAAACCAATTATCTCCTTGCTCTGCATCAATTGGTATTAGAGCTTATGCAGTAGATCATTGGAAGAGTTGAAGATTGAAGTTTGATAGTTGGAATTTGAAGAGTCAAGATGCATCTGAAAGATAACATGGCACAAGAAATCAAAGAGAAAGGTATGCTAAGTTGAAGAAGATGACTCAAAGGAGAGCAATATTCAAGACAAAATGAAAATGTAAAAAAAAGGGAATGTAAAGTGGTAATAGATTGAGGTTCTATTGATAACACAGTTTCAAGTGAAATGGTTGACAAGTTGAATTTAGAAAGAATTCCTCATGAAAAACCCTATAAAGCATTTTGGTTGAATGATGGTTAGTTAATTGTAGTTAATGAGCAAGATTTTGATCAATTTAATATTGGTGGCTATAATAAAAAGGTTCTCTGTGATGTATTCCCTATGAGTTGTTGTCATTTGCTACTTGGAAGTCCATGGCAGTTTGAGAGATATGCCATTTATGTTGGGGTAGCCAATACCTACCAAATTAAGAAAGATAGAACCAATTTCACACTAACACCATTGTAGGAAGATGATAAGGCACAAGATAAGACAACAAGGATAGTAATGGTAGGCAAGAAAGAGTTCATAAGGATATAGCAAGACAAAAAGGAAGAAGGTGCAACCACTACAAAAGGGGAAGATGCTGAAACAAAGAGTGTAAATAGTGATGCAATGTTGAAGAGTAAAGAGGATGTTGATTTGGTGATGAAGACTGAGACATAGAAGGTCAAGGATGAACTGACCTTCAAGATTCAAGATGAGCTTGGAAATCATGATGAAGACATGATAGGCACATAGTTTAGTCTATTGGTTGAAAAGGAGGTTAGAGGGTAGTTCAATACTATAAAAATAGTGGATATCAAGTTTGATAAAGCAATGAAAGTAGAGGTAGAGACTCCAAAGGAAGAGATAATCGGTAAAGATGAAGTGAGTGAATGGACTATGGAAAGCCAAGGTGGGCTCGTGAAGCATGAAGAGATCATAGTAGGTGCAGTGTTGCGACCTTTGAAGGAAAAATAAGACAATCGACAGTCAAGAACTAATAAGACAAAGGTCTATAAGTTTGAAAACATAGTGATAATAGGGGAAAAAAATCTGATACAAGACATGAGAGTAAAAGGTGCAATGAGCCAAGGTAAAAGGAAAGTGAAAATATTTAAAATGGTTGAGGTTGAAGAGAAGCAAGTTGAGAACATGGTGTCCAAAGAGGATGGTGGATAGTTAGATTTTGTTAGCATAAAGGTTCATAAACCTGGTAGGACAGAGGTCCTTGAGGCAGAGTGTCAAATGCAAAGAGTGGGCAGTCAAGGTAAAGAGATGGAAGTTAAGATACAAGGAAGTGTGGCTAGATTTGAGCACACATAGAGAGTTGAGATGAAAGTTGTAGTCACCCCAACTGGTGAAGAGGTTAAAACAATGATTTTGAAGAAGGTCTCAGTGATGGAAGAGACCAAGGATGTGATAGGCCAAGCAAAGCCCAAATATAGAATGTTTGTAAAGACTCCAAGTGAAGTGGAGAAGTGTGAGGATAGTGTGATTGGGACAATACTATATCCTTCAAAGAAAAGAGAGGTTGTTAGGTAGTCATATGCTACCACAAAAATGGTTTCAAAACTTGATTTCACATGGGTTCTAATAGCAGAGAACATGAAAGTGGCTGTGAGAACAAAGAGTGAAGTGAATGGGTGTGTTTGGAAAGAACAAGTAGATGGATTCAAGCATGCAGTGGATGTGGTGAAGGAAAGAGTTTATGGAGTAGTGGCCCAGTGTTTATTTGTAGGTGTAATAAAATTTCAACATCAAGATTTGATGAGAGGAATGATAAGAGGCAGATAGCAGATCAGTTTGCAAAGAGGAAGCGATGTCAAGATGAAAATCAAGGACAAGTTGGTAAGTGTGAGTATGTTCCAAGGGTGAAGATGAAGACACTTCAATTTCAGATTGGAAGAGGCTTGATAGCAAATAAAGGAGCAAATTCCAAAAAAATTCCTCATAAGGAAAATGATAGAAGATATGAGATAGGTCAGGTTGTGAAGATGAGACATTGTCAAAGTGAAGGCAAGATCAATAATGCAAAGCATGATGAAAGTTTCAAGTACCTCATTCAATGGATGGGATTCATAGATGGAAGAGATTTTAGAAGACAAGGAGATGCTATGATCAACCTATTCCAATACCATGTAATTCCCCAAGGGACTTGGAGTTTTTTCTGGCTAGGTGTATGGTGCAGGGGCACCATGGAAGCTTAATTTTTTGCAAGTTTTAGGATCATAGGCTAATGTTAGGTCATTAGGTTTTTTTTTATTTTTTTTCATGAATAAGGTCCTTTGAGACAATTTTCATGTGATTAGATTGTTTTGGGGTCATGTGAGAAAGTATTACAAAATTTGCAAAATTATGTAAAAGTTGTCAATCAAAAAGTTGCAAAAAAAAAGCAAAATGTGGAAGTTCAAAAGTCAGTTTGGTTTGGGGAAGTTTAAAGGTTTTTTTTTTTTTGGTTTGGGAAGTTGATATTAGTTTAAATAGGTTGTGTGAACATTGAAAAAGAGAATTTTCATTACATTAAAAATATTTGAATAAGAAAGAAGACATTTTCCCTGAGTTTCTCACTGGGTTTTTTGTATTTTCTATAATTCCCACCCTTGGTATGGCTTTGTATAGATAGATTGTGGCATGAATTTAATTTTATCAATTATTAGGGTGATTTCACTATCATTTGAATTTTATTTGGTGTTAATCCATCTAGTTTTGTAAAATTTTGAAGTAATTCTCTAAAAATTGCCTATGTAACCCCAAGACTAAGGGTTTAAGAGGCTACTAAATGCATTAAATGAACATTCCACAATTTTCAACTGTTGTGGCTTAGTGGAATGGTTCCCTTTAGTTATATTTAGGTGTAGGATTAAGTTTTGGGAGTAGGGAAGGTGACTCAAGAAGTTTATTGTGGTTGCCCTAGATAGTTTTTGTGGAATTTTGCTTGAAAATGGAGGTTTAGAGTTAGGATTTGATGAAACAACATTGATAAAGGTTGGAGAATAAAATTTTAAGTATTTTTAGGTGTATTTGAGTTTTATGCAAGCATTGAGAAAGAGAGAAATGGTCTCGAGCATTTTTTTCAATAAACCCTCCTAAAAAAGGGTTAAAGTGAGGGTTTGGTGTTGAGGGGGCTAGATGAGATTTTCCCCTATTACAAGTGGATGAATTTGGAAGGTTATGGTCTGGTTAGTGCTTTGAAATTGAGTTTTGGGGTCAGAGGAATGTTTTGATATAGGTTTCTTTGTAAAAGTGGCCTAATTGGCCTTATAGGACAATGTTGATGCAATATTTTGAAGGAGTTGGTCTGAAGTAAGCCAATGTGGTTTTTAGATATGTTTTGGAAGGGATAAAAGAGTGTTTGAAATGATGGTTTTTTTTGGGTTATGAAAAATAACCTACAAGTGATGAACAAGAAAATTAAGTTGCAAACCTATAAGGGATTACTAGGTGAAACTGTGAAGAATTGGTGAAATAGGTTTTTGAGAGTTGCAAGTTGACTCAAAGAGTTTGAATTGTGTTTTGAAACTAGTTTCCTCCCTGCTCTAAATCAATTAGTATCAGAGCTCAAGCAGTAGATCATTGGAAGAGTTGAAGGCTAAAGTTTGGCAATTGGAATTTGAAGAGTCAAGATGCATCCAAAAGATACCATGGCAAAAGAAATTAGAGAGTTGAAATAAAGGTATGCTAAGTTGAAGGAGATGACTCAAAGGAGAATGCTATTCAATACAAAATGCAAATGTAAAAGCAAGGTATGTAAAGTGGTAATAGATTCAGGTTCTATTGATAACATGGTTTCAAGTGAAATGGTTGATAAGTTGAATTTAGAAAGATTTCCTCATGAAACACCCTATAAAGCATTTCCGTTGAATGATAGTCAATTGTGGTTAATGTGCAAGGTTTTTTTGAATTTAATATTGGTGGCTATAAGGACAAGATGCTTTGTGATATATTCCCTATGAGTTGTTGTCATTTGCTATTTGGAAGGCCATGGCAGTTTGAGAGATATGCCATTTATGATGGGAGAGCCAATACTTATCAAATTAAGAAAGATGGAACTAGTTTCACACTAACACCACTGTAGGAAGATGATAGGGAAAAAGATAAGAAGATAAGGATAGTAAAGGTAGGAAAGCAATAGTTCATAAGGATATAGGAAGACAAAAAGGAAGAAGGTGCAGCCACTACAAAAGGGGAAGATGCTGAGACAATGAGTGTAAATAATGATGCAATGTTGAAGAGTAAAGAGGATGATGATTTGGTGATGAAGACTGAGACAAAGAAGGTCAAGGATGAATTAACCTTGAAGATTCAAGATGAGCTTGGAAAGCATGATGAAGACATGATAGGGACATAGTTTAATCTATTGGTTGAAAAGGAGGTTAGAGGGTAGTTCAATACTATAAAAATAGTGGATAGCAAGTCTAATAAAGTAGTGAAAGTAAAGGAATAGACTCCAATGGAAGAGATAATAGGTAAATATGAAGTGATTGAATGGATTGTGGAAAGCCAAGGTGGGCTTGTGAAGCATGAGTATATCATGGTAGGTGCAGTTTTGTGTCCTTTGAAGGAAAAATAATACAATGGGTAGTCAAGCATTGCCTAGACAAAGGTCTATACGTCTAAAAACATAGTGATAATAGGGGCAAAAAATCTGATACAAGACATGAGAGTAAAAGGTGAAATGAGCCAAGGTAAATGGCAAGTGAAATAATTTAAAATGGTTGAGGTTGAAGAGAAGCAAATTGAGAACATGGTGTCCAAAGAGGATGGTGGATAGTTAGATTTTGTTAGCAATATAAAGGTTCATAAACCTGGTAGGAAAAAGGTCCTTGAGGCAGAGTGTCAAATGCAAAAAGTGGGTAGTCAAGGTAAAGGGATGGAAGGTAAGATACAAGTGTGGCCAGATTTGAGCACATACAGAGAGTTGAGATGAAAATTTTAGTCACCCCAAATGGTGAAGAGGTTAAAACAATGAGTTTGAAGAAGGTCTTAGTGATGGAAAAGAGCAAGGATGTGATAGGCTAAGAGAAGGCCAAAGATAGAATGTTTGTAACGACTCCAAGTAAAGTGGAGAAGTGTGAGGATAGTGTGGTTGGGACAATACTATTTCCTTAAAAGAAAAGAGAGGTTGGTAGGTAGTCATCTACTGCCATGATAGTGGTTTCAAAACCTGATTGCATAGAGGTTCTAATAGCAGAGAACCTGAAAGTGGTTGTGAGAACAAAGAGTGAAGTGAATGGGTGTGTTTGGAAAGAGCAAGTAGATGGATTCAAGCATGCAGTGGATGTGTTGAAGGAAATATTTTATGGAGAAATGGATTAGTGTTTATTTGTAGGTGTAAAGATAGGTTCAACATCAAGATTTGATGAGAGGAAGGATAAGAGGTAGATAGAAAATCAGTTTGCAAAGAGGAAGCCTTGTCAAAATGAAAACCAAGGACAAGTTGGTAAGTGTGAGTATGTTCCAAGGGTGAAGATGAAGAAACTTCAATTTCAAATTGGAAGAGGTATGATATTAGATAAATGAGAAGGTTCCAGACAAATACCTGATAAGGAAAAAGATAAAAGATATGAGATAGGTCAGGTTGTGAAGATGAGACACTATAAGTTGTCAATCAAAGAGTTGCAAAAAAAAGGAAAAATGTGGAAGTTAAAGAGTCAGTTTGGTTTTGGGAAGTTTAAAGGTCTATTGTGTTCAGTTTGGGAAGTTGAGATGAGTTTAAATAGGCTGTGTGAACATTGAAAAAGAGATGTTTTGGTACATTAGAAAGATTTGAATAAGAAAGAAGACGTTTTCCCTAAGTTTCTCACTGGTTTTTTTTGTATTTTATGTAATTCCCAGCCTTGGTATGACTCCATACAGATATATTGTGGCATGAATTGAATTGTATTAGTTATTGGGGTGAGTGCACTATCATTTGAAGTTGATTGGTGTCAATCCATCAAGTTTTGTGAAAGTTTGAAGTAATTCTCTAAAAATTGCCTATGTAACCCCAAGAATAAGGGTTTGAGAGTCTACTAAATGCATTAAAGGACCATTTCACCATCTGTAACTACTATGGCTCAGTGGAATGGGTCCATTTAGTTATATTTAGGTGTAGGATTAATTTTTAGGAGTAGGGAAGGTAACTAAGAAGTTTATTGTGGCTACCCTAGATGGTTTTTGTGGAATTTTGTTTGAAAATGGAGGTTTGGAGTAAGGGTTTGATGAAACAATATTGGTAAAGGTTAGAGAATGAAATTTTAAGCATGTGTAGGTTTATTTTAGTGCGATGGAAGCATTGAGAAAGAGAGAAATGGTTTGGAGCATTGCTTTTCAATAAACTCTCCTAGAAAAGGGTTAAAGTGAGGGTTTGGTGTTGAGGGGGATAGATGAGAGTTTATCCTATTAAAAGTGGATGATTTTAGAATTTTTTGGTCTGATTAGTGATTCCCAACTAATTTTTTGGGTCAGAGGAACGTTTTGATAGAGGTTTCTTTGTAAAAGTGACCTAATTGGCCTTGTAGGATAGCGTTGATGCATGGTTTTGAAGGAGTTGGTCTGAATTAATCCAATGTGTTTTTGAGATATGTTTTGGAAGAGATAAAAGGGTGTTTGAAATGATGGTTTGTTATGGGTTATGACAAATAACCTACAAGTGATGAACAAGAAAACTGAGTTGCAGACCTACAAGAGATTATTAGGTGAAACTATGAAGAATTGGTGTAATAGGTTTTTGAGAGTTGCATGTTGATTCAAAGATTTTGAATTGTGTTTTGAAACTAGTTTCCTCCCTACTCTATATCAATCACCTTAGGGAACATCATTCCTACTATCACCAAGAGAGGACTAGTCAAGGATAAATGATTCACAACTTAGGGAATGCAATCTGTAGCTTCACCACTAAGATGAATTCCATATGCCAAGAAAGTCATGCTCTGAAGGAACATCAAACCCAATGTCACCATCAAGAAGACACATCGCATGAAGTAATAAGGCCACACTTTGTAGCAAAAAATGAGTGGGGATGTGTATTCCCCCACTTTAAAGAAATTGCTAAACACCATGTTGTGAGCAATTACTTTAAAGTAGAACACAAGAAATACCAATACAAGAGAGCTTTATTCATAAAGGCCTATGTGAAAAATATGTTTATAAGATAGAGCTACATCATGAAAGGATGGTTTCCCCCCATATGCAATTCTTAGATAATATATAATGGATCCATGGATTTGGATTCAACATTTGTCATTTTCTACAGTGATATAATCAATCTCAAAACTATCACCATTCCCTAAATGAATCATGGAACAACAAGAACAAAGGAAGAATGACACATAGAGAGAGTGAAAACAAAGGGAATATTTTGGGTCAACATGGAAGAGACCTGAATGTCTCAATGCTTTGCATCATCCCCAAAAGGAAAACACAAGAAAAAAGATAAGAGGTATGATAGATAGAAGAATTTAGATACAAATAGAATAATTTTACAATATATTTTCTTCCTTTGTAGCCTTACACCAACGAAGTGACAAGGTTTATCCAAAGTAGGCTCATAAACATATAAAGAAACACCAAGCAACACTCTATGGGAGATCACATTACACACATGCAATCACAAAGAACATGAAGACAAAGACTAGTATGGCACATGCAAGTCAACCTATAGCAGGGAATCCACATCCCAATCTTATTCATCATATGTGGAAGGCGAACAACTAGCTAAAGGGACAACAAGTATTGTACTATGAGCATCACTAGGTTCAACACGTGATGAGTCACTCTTTATAGGAGGACCATTACATTTGTTATCATGTAAGCTCATGGAAGAGGAAAACAATAAATTTATCTCATTATGCACTTCCTAATCAATTTTTGCAATTTCATCATCATCATCATCCAATTTAATCATAACAAGAGGCCTAATGAAAATGTTCATAGAGGTTTCATGTGTTTTATGTTGTGGTGAAGGTGGAGAATCATCATGCTTTGTTTTAATTGGTGTTTGATCTTGATTTTCTATTTTATTCTCTTCATTTAGCTTATGAGCAATAGAATGATGTCTATTCCTATGCTCTTTAGCATTTATGTTTCTTCTTGTGTGATTTTCAAGTTGTGATTGTGTAGGAGTGGGTTTATCAACCATTGGTTTCTTTTCTTCCCCCAATGGAGGAATAGAATGAACCATAGAATTTTGTTCAACAACTTTCTCTTTAGCTTGATAAAAAAATTTGATATTAGGAGGCACAACAAGACTTATATTGTTATCTCTTGGTATTTTTATAGTAAAAATGTAAAGGATTTGTTATGGGTTGGTCTTGATTACTTGGAAGAGATTTTGGTTCAATCATGTTTTTATCAATGATAGGAGGCTCAATCATGGGTTGAGGCATGTTGTTAAGGAATAATTCTTCTATGTGATTTTCCTTGAAATTTTGATAAGATTTGAAAAATAAGTCTTCACAAAACTTAATAGGTTCCATAGGTTCGGGCCAAAATAAATCCAACGAGAAATTCCCATGGGAAGACACAAGATTAAAGCCACTATGATGCATAGTAAAGATATCATTTTCAAATGGAAATTTTAAGCATTTATGCACTACTGATGGGATGCATCCATGGAGCGTATTCATGGGTAACCAAGCTTCACATAGAATTGGTTTGACAATGGTATGATAGCGAATGAGACATTCAATTGTTTTGTTCTAAATTTTAAAGGAAGAGTGATTGAACCTATCATAGGGCAAGAAAACCCATTATTTATTTTGATCCATGCTTTCAGTTGCTCATAAGAATCTTGATAAAGTTCATGCACAAATAAGAATTCCTCGATGATCACATTCTCTACACACAAAGATCAATGAATTCTTTTCATTGATCCCATTAGTAGGCTTACAATAGGATTTTCATTGATTCTTCTAGTCATGCAAAGAGGACTATTGGGTGCATATCTAATTATGTAATTTTGTGAGGAAGCAATATGAAGGGGCATTTTGGTTTGGCCCTTACAACGGTGCACATCAATGAAGTCGACCACATGTTTTACATCTCCTTCATTTTCATTTATATTTTCATTATTTGTATCTTGAAGTTTTTCAACATTCATCACATCATTCTTAGTATCAGTAGCTTTCAAAAAAGAGATATTATGATTTGGATGGGATTAGTAAAAAATTGCAAATTTTTGTTAGGTGGGGCAACATACTTATTTTTTTTTATCATTAACACCACCAATATAGATGTGATTAGAATCAATGAGGCCTTACACAATATGTTTAAGATGCTTACATTGTTCAGTATCATGTCAATTTTGTTAATGATAATGGAAAAAGGAATTTGAGTTAAAGTTTGGAGGTAAGGGCTTAGTGGTATCAATGTCTCTAATTGGAGGTAAGGTAACTAAGTTCTTACTTATAAGCTGCAACATGATGGAGAAGGGTATTAGGTAATGGGGTAAATTGTCTACTCCTTTCCCTAAATGGCTATGGATTTGTTATTTTTATGGTAGCCACTTGGGAGTTAACATGTTAATTTTTTTGAGGTGTATTCAGTTGTAAAAATACCTTATTTTGTTTCTTGAAATGTTGGAAATTGTTATGGGGCACAAATTCATATTTCTCAAGATGGTTAGAAGAAGTTTTTGCTTCACGGTAACTAACTAAATTCTTATAGTCATGAAGGGTCATGCACAAGTGTGTAAATGAGGGAAACTTCATCATCCCAAGTTTATCTTGAATATTGGTTTGCAAATTTTCAATGAACATTCTTTGAAGATCGACATCGAGAATATTAATGTTGATTTTTGAGTAAAGCAGTTGGTATTGTGCTATAAATTAAGTTCCATTTTCATCTTTTTTTTGTTTACATTGCATGTAATAAGCTAAGGTCATCTTGGGACCCATGTACACTTAGAAATGGTTAAGAAAGGAATCAACAAGTTCATTGAATGAATGAATTGAGTTATTCAATAAAGAACAAAACCACTCCAAGGCAATGTCTTTCAAGGATCTAGGGAAAATTTTAGCCAAGAGTTTATCCTCAAAAATGAATTCACTACATAAGGTTGTGTATGTTGAGACATGGTTATTAGAGACTCCTTTTCCACCATATTTCTCAAATCTAGGAATCTTTATGGCTTGTGGCATTTGTGCTCTCAACATCTCCAAGGATAAGGGGTTTCTTTTGACATAGTGTGATAGTTGGACATTTTGATCTCGGTTCAATGTGGCAATTGTTGTTGGAGGGATGAATTATTTTGTAAAAGTTGGTTAAGGATGAAATCATCGATTTTTTTGTGAGATGGAGGTGAATACTCTAGAGGTGTATATGTATTCAGAGGACAAGTGAATTGTAAGTTTTTGAGGGGAGATGGATTATGAGATATGAGATTTTAATGCACAAAGCTAAATGGATTCCCAGTGGAAATACCTCAGGTGGTATTGACATTTCTAGTGGGTTTTTTTATTGGTGTAACAGTTGGATTAGTGTATGTAGGAATAAAGGTCATAGTTGTGGAAGGAGGAATTGGATTTCCACCTTGACTTTGAGTGTACCCAAAATTTTAAGCACAACTAGCTGCTATAGGAACATGTTTATCAATAATGTAACCTAGGATACACACAATCTCTATTCCTTATTCAATATCCAAAATTTTCCTCATGTTATCTATGATGGGAATTGTGGTACCAACAATGTATTCAACACTCACAAAGTTCTACAATTTCTTTAAGTATTCATCCATTTGTTTGAGCTCTTCTTGAGGGACATTAGCAACCATTGTGTCAACATCAGTCACATTGCTTGTTGGTAGGGTGGTCATGGGAAATGAGGTATCAAATCTATGGTCCACAGTAAGTCGACTAGTATCAACACTATGAGTGAGAGAGTTGAAAAACTCAAGATCCACAATGGATGTAGTAGCATGGAATGTCATGAGTCTCAAACTACGTCTCACTATAGTATTGGTAATAGGACACTAGGTTGTGAAGCTCATACAAGATTAACCAAAACTAAGTGCACCCAAAATGGAGACTAGGCCCTAAATAAACGCAATCAAACACCTTAGAATAGGATGTGCAATGCAAGTATGTAAAAAGAGAGAAATTTTTAGATTTAAAAAAAGATAATTTACTGATTATGTGCTATGCAAAAACTTGAAAATGATGTCTTTTAATGCCAATTTTGACTTTCAAACAATGCACTCAATTTGACCTATTTGAACTTAATGCAAGAAAATACAATTTTTTTTAATTTTTGAAACTGAAACACAAAAGTAATAGTAGATCATAATGAAGCAAATAGAGAAAAATCATGACCCAATAATTTGAAAAGGAACCTATACAAGGACTTATTCACCCTAGGTCGAATGGGTCCTAGGTCAGGGTTCTGAAAAATCAAAGTTTGAATTTCTTTTCTTAATGTTTGAATTTCCAGTTTCAGGTTGCAAAATAAGGTTTAAGTGATTGAATTTTCTAGATTTAGGTTTCCTAATGCAAGTGAAATGAATGAAAAATAATGAAAAATGTGACACTTTTTGAAATACAATTTTAATCAAATTTGTGAATGTAAATAACTGAAAATACACTAATATGCAAGTACTATGCAAAATCAATGTAATATGCATGCATTTTTAAAAAAAATCAGATTTTAAATGATGCAAAATGCAAACTTAAAACCCTAAATGAGATGTAAACTAATGCAATGTAATGAAAACTAACAAAAATCCTAGATCTAAGGTTTGAATGGACTCTAATTTCAAAATTTTAGATGTACACTATTGGGTTCACCAAAATTAAATGAAAGAAATAGGGTTTCTCGAAAATGGAATGGGAAATGCACCTATCTTCCTTATTTCATTATATAAAAGAGATCCCATAGGGAAATATTGACTTTCAACCCTTAGGTGAGTCAATCTTAATGGATATCTTACTATTTTCCTTATGATTGAGGATGGGGTAAATTAGTTTGTCACCAAAATTCTCCTGCTAAGTGTCCTCCTAGGATAGATTCTCCCTAGGGTGAATGGGTATTGCTATAGGGATCCAAAATTTGTTTTCATAGTCTTCTGCTCTTGGATTTTCACTCTCGATTCCTCTGGGTTACATAGTAAAACAATCAAAATTGAATTATACAAATGAGTTTTCATGGCTTGATGACAATTTTGACAACTTTACAAAATTGCACTTTTGATCAATCTTCAATCCTTCTTCACCTGCAAATCTACAAACATAAATAGAGGTTTTTTTTTTTTTTTTGGTGAATGGAGGTTTTCCTTGGTAAAACCTGGTTTTGGTAATTAAATGTTGAAATGAAATAAAACATGAATGGAAGGAATGATGAATGAACAATTGTGTGTTGTAACTCACCAAACCCTTGAACGAAAACCCTTAGAGGAATGAATTCTAACACATCTCTCCAAGGTCTTGATCTTGCATGAATGGCTTGATTGGATTTTGATCTTTATGATTGAATCTTGACTTAAATGCTTGAAGTCTATATCACAATGTTAGCTCCAAAAACATGCATGAATAAAGATAACTTTGAAATGATGCTTGAGATATGTTGCAACAAATGACTGAGAAATCTGCTCTTGAACACCTTTGAAAACAATATTAGCTCTTGTGAAGTTTGGATAATCTTTCAGATAAAAAGAACTTGTATTTAGAGGTAATTTTCTAATTTCTTGATAAATAAAATATCAAAGGCTGACAATTGAAAATTTAATTTGAATCACAAAAATTCCACAAAAAACATTAAAAATTGGGGTCCTAAATGTTGAAAAATGAGGTGTTTTCTTAGCTTAATACTCTATAAAACTTTAATATTGCTGATCTAAGTAAGTCTTTTCTTTGTTACATATATTCTTTGTGGGTGATTATCTTGATTAATCCATTTTACTGTTGTAGAATGTAGAGAGAAGTTGGTAGAAGAACTAGACAGGATATTAGAAAGATTACACAAGATGTACTGTGGAGAAACCCTTTCAGGAAAAAACTCCACCAAGAATTATTCTATTATTCAATCTCTGAATTACAATAGCTCCAATTCTTGCTTGAGAATGCTTCTTCTATCTTTTCCAATCTTCTTCACACCTAATAACAATTATGAAAACTCTATTCAACTTGAATGAGATATAGAGACAATATGCAACCTTGTAATCTCCAAATGGTGATAATTACAATGCACAAGCTCAAGCCCTTGAAAGGTATGCCATATTCCTTCAAGTTGAGTTATTAGGTGAAGACTAAAGCTTACAACATGTGCTTCATGCATTTGGGTGTCCCAAACTGAAGCTACAACTTCTCCTTCACTTCGGTGATAATTCCAAAGCTCTTCCTCAAAGTTGGCACCCTTAAGTAAAGCTACTTAACTGAGCCTTTATAAATATCTTATCATGCATGAGAGGTAAATCCAATAAAGCATCTTGAGTGCCCAAGTTGGCTTCAAGTGCTTTATATTTAACTGAAACATTTACTCAACACCATTCCCAAAGAATGGTCATCCCTTGTTAACTGGAGGTAGTCCCTGTTATCTACCATACAACTCAATGTTATTAGCCATGCATTGCAAGTTAACTAAATCTAACTACATGAAACTCAAAATAACCAACATGCATTAAACATGCACTTGCATGCAACTGAAGATAACTGAGTTGAATTGAACTAAACTGAACTAAACTGATTCTGAACTGAACTAAAATGAACTAAACTGAACTGAACTGAATTGAACTGAACTGATCTAAACTGAACCTAACTAAACTTCAAGCATGCAAACATCAAATCCTAACTCCTACAATCTTTTCATGCATTCAAAATTGTTAACTGTTACTCTGTATAATTAGTTGAACACAAGGTGAGTTTCACCTTACCATGTGAGTGTCCCATGTGTCCCTATTATTTAGGAACTCACTATGGATGCCCTCACATGCTTCTTACATTTAGAATTAATTAAAAATGTCAATAATCATGATTATTTCATCAAATATTAATCTCATCCTAATCTTAGTGTTGTTGAACACATTCCAAGAATCTAGGAGATACATGAAATAATTAATGTTTAGGATTTGCAATTAAACGGCATCCTATTTCCAACATTCTCCCACTTGACATTATACATT
Organism: Sequoia sempervirens; assembly: GCA_007258455.2. Classification (NCBI taxonomy): domain Eukaryota; kingdom Viridiplantae; phylum Streptophyta; class Pinopsida; order Cupressales; family Cupressaceae; genus Sequoia; species Sequoia sempervirens. Next base: position 52,192,107 of record VDFB02047144.1, on the reverse strand, counting down.
GTAATTATTCTAAACAAGGAATAATAAAACAAGTACAAGACTCAAGGCCAATGGCCTTCTTGCACCAACTAATCAAACCATGCTAACTTCAAATGCAACCTGCATAATCATGAAGCTTCCAAGGAAATGATTAAAACCAAGAGAACTTATATATATGGTTTCATAAGATAATCTGTAACATTAATTAAAGTGTTAACTTTTTCAATTAATACCTTCCCATTATCAACCAAACCATTACCTTTCCCAAGCCTCTGTAACCAAACGACCTCTTTAGAGGCGTGCTAAACCACCGAGTGTGTTGAATTCACATTCAACCAAGGTGTAGACTCCTTAGTCTTTTCTGTTGAAAAAATTTTCTTACAAGTAACCATTCCAACAAATGTCTCTTACCACAAGAGAATTCCAGCCTCACCTATTTCTCCAAGTATCCATGAGGACCTGTAACCAACCAATCCATACCAAACTCCAAATGCAACACAACACTTTCATGAAGTAATCAAACAAAAGATTAATGTACCCAATACTTAAGAGAAAAACACAAGATCAATGCCAAAGCTCCAATCATGAATCAGGAACATAAACGTGAAATCCATGATCTAACCATCTCCTCTTAGGAGATCACATGCATCATAAAATACTTATACATCCTAGTCTCAAGAGAACCATGTAATATGCCAAACTCTAAATGCATATCAAGAGTAAACCATGACATCCATAACAAACATACTCTAAACCAAGAAACCATATCTCTAATCACATGGAGATAACCTTACCAATGATGCATCCAAGTCACTTCCAACAACTCCCACTGAACCGTGATACTGAGTCACACATGGCATCATGACTACCATCCTCTCTACAAAGATTACTCTAAAACATGAAGCAAAGAGTTATCACAAACAATATTAGCTGAAATAACCAATTCATCATTACTATTATCTAAGGACTCCTCTATAGAAGAATCAGAACTCTCTTTCTTGTTCTTACAATCCTTCTTCGGATGTCCTAGTTTCCCATAGTTCCAACACTTTACCTTACTTTGTCCTTCTGACTTACCCTTCCCTTCCTTGTTTCCCTTAGGCTCCTTTTTCTTAGGCCTACCTTTTACAGACAAGGCATCTTGGATATCCTCCTTAGACTTCCTCCTCATCTCCTCTGATAGGAGAGTAGGAATAATGTTTTCCATCTTTGGATCTGCACCATTTCCAATAATTGCAACAATTATATTTTCCCAAGAATTTGGTAAAGAATAAAGCAATAAAATGTGCTTATCCTCATCCTCAAGCTTTACATCTACAGATGCTAACTGACTAAGAATTAAATTGAAAGAATTTAAATGTTGTGCAATAGATTCACTATATTTCATTTTCAATGAATATAATTGCCTTTTCAGATACAACTTATTGGTGAAACTCTTAGTTTGATAAATATCCCCTATTCTTTCCATAATTTATATGCACTAGTTTCCATTGAAACATTTAAAAGAACAACATCAGCAAGACATAACCTTATTGTTCCTCTTGCCTTCTTATCTAACTTAGCCCAATCTTCATCTAAAATAGTTGTAGGTGTCTTTGTCTCATTATTAACTGCTAACCACTGATCTCTTTCTTCAAGAAGATCTTCCATTTTTAATTTCCACATTTCATAGTTAGAACCATTGAACCTTTCAATCTCTAACCTTGAATTCATTGTAACAAAATTTAATTCCAAAATCAGGAAATAACAAAAATAATAAGACCTCCCACTAAGCTAAAAAACCTCCAATATTTTAAGAGAAAGGTGTCCCAATACTCTACCCAACCTCAGCTCTGATACCAAATGTTGAAAAATGAGGTGTTTTCTTAGCTTAATACTCTGTAAAACTTTAATATTGCTGATCTAAGTAAGTCTTTTCTTTGTTACATATATTATTTGTGGGTGATTATCTTGATTAATCCATTTTACTTTTGTAGAATGTAGAGAGAAGTTGATAGAAGAACTAGACAGGATATTAGAAAGATTACACAAGATGTACCGTGGAGAAACCCTTTCAGGAAAAAACTCCACTAGGAATTATTCTATTATTCAATCTCTGAATTACAATAGCTCCAATTCTTACTTGAGAATGATTCTTTTGTCTTTACCAATCTTCTTCACACCTACAATAACAATTATGAAAACTCTATTCAACTTGAATGAGATATAGAGACAATAAGCAACCTTGTAATCTCTAAATGGTGATAATTACAATGCACAAGCTCAAGCCCTTGATAAGATACACCATATTCCTTCAAGTTAAGTTATTCAGTGAAGACTAAATCTTACAACATGTGCTTCATGCATTTGGGTGTCCCAAACTGAAGCTACAACTTCTCCTTCACTTCAGTGATAATTCCAAAGCTCTTCCTCAAATTTGGTGCCCTTAAGTAAAGCTACTTAACTGAGCCTTTAGAAATATCTTATCATGCATGAGAGGTAAATCCAATAAAGCATCTTGGGCACCAAAGTTTGCTTCAAGTTCTTTATAGTTAACTAAAACATTTACTCAACACCATTCCCAAAGAATGGTCATCCCTTGTTAACTGGAGGTAGTCCCTGTCATCTATCATACAACTCAATGTTATTAGCCATGCATTGCAAGTTAACTAAAGCTAACTACATGCAACTCAAAATAACCAACATGCATGCAACATGCAACATGCAACTGAAGATAACTGAATTGAATTGAACTGAACTGAACTGAACTAAACTGAACTAAACTAAATTAAACTGATTCTGAACTGAACTTAACTTAACTTAACTAATCTGAACTAAACTTAACTAAACTTCAAGCATGCAAACATCAAATCCTAACTCCTAGGATCTTTTCATGCATTTAGAAGTGTTAACTGTTACTCCGTATAGTTAACTAAACACAAGGTGAGTTTCACCTTACCATGTGAGTGTCCCATGTGTCCCTATTATTTAGGAACTCACTATGGATGCCATCACATGCTTCTCACATTTAGAATTAATTACAAATGTCAATAATCATGATTATTTCATCAAATATTAATCTCATCCTAATATTAGTGTTGTTGAACACATTCCAAGAATCTAGGAGATACATGAAATAATTAATGTTTAGGATTTGCAATTAAATGGCATCCTATTTCCAACACTAAACTTAAGGGGGATCCATTCGCCCTTGGGTGTGTTGGATAGGACAACTAAGAGGGGGTTGAATCAGTTGTCACAAATTATAACCTTAAATTCAATTACCAAAACTAAGACATAAGTTGATTAAGTGATTAACCATCAAATGCAAGTGCTAAAACACAATAACACCAAATTTACATGGAAAACCCAATGATGGAAAAACCACTATGAGGATTAACTCACACTATAGAGAATATCAAAACCGATTACAAAAGGCTCACTACCTGAAATAAGGACTCACTGTCCAGACTCACTATCCATAGGGCTACAACTCGGAGGGCTCACTACCACAGAGATACAAAGAAGAAAATGAAGACTTGTTATAGAGAGACAAGAATCTCAATGCAATGAAGATTCCACCACAATCACTGATCAACTCGCATGAATGATAGAGTTCACCTTCTGCTCACTGCATCTAGAAGCTCAACGTTAAGCTTCACACTGAACAACCACACACTTAACTCACATACCTAAAGAATAGCATCAAAGTCATGTATGCTCTTTAACTTATCTTCCTTCTTTTCTTATGTACAATTTTCATCACTAGCACATTCTGTATTTATACTATCTCCAACCTTGAAAAGATACAAAATCGGCCATCCAACTTCAACTTTCAAATTAGGTTGGCACCAAAAATCCTAGGGTGGAATTAGAATGAGGGCGACCCAAACCATGCTTCACCATGATCTATAATAGATCCAACATGCTTCATCACCTTCGAAATTAGTTCTTGACACATGGTCATCCATACTAGTGTAAAAAAAAATAGATCAATTAATCTCAATACATCAAAATACCAAAACCAACTTCAATAGAACTAGTGAAACACAACTCTTGACCATACGACATAAAATTTCATCAAAGAGAAATCTAGACTAGCAACAATTCTCCCAAACCTCAATCAACACACAAAAAACATATTTCACAAGCACCGGAACCAACAACCTTCTTTTAATACAATTTTCTTAATATCCTCAACATATACAATCAACAACAAGTAGATAACTAGCTGATCGGTTGACATAACCAACTGACCGGTTGGCATCAATGACAACACTTCATTCCTTTTCCATTCTTGCAAAAATTTACCCCTTTGTCATTGATGGAAACACATGATGTGAAAAACCATCAAAGAAACCATAACTATTCTGAAAATACTTCTCAATATTTTTTCTTTCTGCTTCTCCCCTTTTAGAAGATCATCTTCCTCATTACCTATTTTCTCTTGGTAACTTTTCACATGATCTCTCTCCCCCTTTGAAATCAATAGAAAATGAAAAATATATGTCCATTGAAATTTCCTTTGACATGAAAACAAAATACTCATAATGACAACACTTAGAAAATCTACCTGCTCCTCCTGAGGGCAGCCACCAACAAACATTAGTCCAAAAGATAGAATCATGAATTCACCAAACTGATGCATATCCAAATGCATCTTAGTTTGTAAAAGGAGGGGCAATAACCCCTAGCTTATCCTAGAGATACTCAAAAGTATCTTTAGGAAGATCCTTTGTAAATATATCCTCAATCTGATCTTTTGTCAAAACATACTCAAGCTTGAATTCATTCTCCATAACATTCTCTCTTAAGAAATGATACCTAATATATGTATGCTTCATTCTCGAGTGCATCATAGGATTCTTTGAAATGTTAATTGCAGTTGTGTTATCATAGAAGACAAGAATAGGATCATCATGTAGCACTGTGATATCTTTCAATGTCTATTTCATTGATAACACTTTTGTACAACACAATGCAACAACAATATACTCAGCTTCAACAATAGACAAAGAGATTGAATCTTGCTTCTTACTCAACCATGCCACCAATCTACATCCAAGAAAGAATGCACTGCCACTTTTACTTTTTATGTCATCTATACTTCCAACTCAATCTACATCTGTATAAGCACTGAGTGTAAAATCAGTATCTTTAGGATGCCATAATCCATAATCTGGATTGCCTTTCAAATATTTGAATATTTGTTTAACTATAGTAACATGTGTTTCCTTTGGATCTTCTTGAAATCTAGCCAAAAAAAAAACTACATGCATAATATCCGGTCTAGTAGTAGTCAAATACAAGAGTCCACCAATCCTAGATCCTATAGACACCTAAAAATGACCTAGGCCTGCAATCTCTATTTTTACCACTTTTGTCCTAGCATAATTATGACATTTAATTATGTCCTTGGTCCACATTCGACTATTGATTAAATAATCCATAATTATTTAATTAATGCATGTCCTTTATTCTTCATGATTATGAAATAAATAAATTTTATTTATTTATTAAATACGTCATTAATTGTCTAAGTTTTCCCCCAATTAAATATTAATTTATTTAATTGCCTTCTATTCATTTTATTCTTCCTGATTATTTAATAAATGAATCTTATTTATTTATTTAATATGTCACTATTTCTCATAATTAAATGAATTTATTAATTTATTTAATTACTAATCATATCCTCTCAATTAAATAATTATCTTAATTATTTAATTACCTAATTTAACATTTCTCTCATTTTAAATAAATAAATTATTTAAAATGATATCACATTCTTAACTAACAGTCCATTTTGGTAAATAATCTGAAAATCGATTATTTATTATCTCACAAAATCTATATTTTGAATTAATTTAATTCGAAATGGTAACTTTCCTCCAAAAATCAAGTAATTGAGCAAATTATGGATTTTTCAAATTTGATCTTCAGTTCAACTCTTATCTTCTTGATTTTTTGAATCTCACAAATCAAGCAATCTTTATCTTCTTGATTTTTGAAAATCTTTATTTTTCAAATTAATTATCTTATCTATTCTCCACCACCGATTTGATTCTCTTAGATGACATCTCAACCACTCATTTAAGGATTTTTCCCTAACCCTGATTAGGGATTATCAGGTTAAATCTTGTCCTTTGATTTTAGGTCTCCGTTGAAAGTCAATCTCACCCGTCCTTTCAAAATTGCATTTTCTATAAAATGCTATTTTGCTCACATTTTTGGTTTACACACATAAATTTTGTTATTCTAACGCATAAATAGTTAGAATTATTTAGCATTTGAGAATCATTTTGTCATAGGCATAGGAATAGGCATTTATTTTAAATCCTTCAAAGCTTGTGTAGGACTTAGGCTTTATTTTTAGATTGCTTGCACATTGAATCTGACGGCAACACATCAACCAACAAGTTAGAAGGTGTTACGAAGATGAATCATGGAGACTTTAGTGATTAACTGGTATAATCGTTTCATCTATATTTTCTTTCATTGTACTTTGTAGTTCTTTGGGTTTATATGCATTGTTGATTTGCTAACATCTAACATACCCAAAATTTACCCTTAGATACATTGGTGAACCTGACTCTATTTTTTTATTATTTTCGTACAATTTTTTTTGTTCTCTATCATTTTTGTAGGTACAGGTATAGAGTGACACATTTGTATTTTATCGTGACACATCTAATGCGTTGCAACACATTTGTAGGCTCAAACACTACAATCGCTCTACTGTGTCACAAACGAGGTCGAGAAAGCTGCATCTGTAACACCAAGCCACATTTGCAACACAGAGCGGCGCATTCACTCTGTTGTGACGCATTTTCCTAGTAACATATTCTTCTTTTTGGCATGCGGGTTTTTCTATTTTTTTCTCTTTTTTGTTCACTTTATGGTTTTTCCAAGCATTCTGGTTTTCTTTTCTGCATTCTACCTAGTATAGTTTTTTGTGTTACTAATCTTTGTTTGCAGTGTGTGGCGGTTACGTTTCGTGGGTCCAAGACTGGTGGATAAAACTCCTAACTTGTGGTCTTACAAGTTTGAATGTCGAAGACTCACTACTAAAAAATGTACTTGTATTTTTTAGATTAAAACACATTTCCTTTTAGTGCACTTAAAATGAACATTTTTTTCTACTTTTGTCTAAATGTGTTTGCAAAATGGTAGGTGATTATGCTCTCACCTTGTGAAAACTTGGTGATCAGAAAACCAGACCCATTCTTATTTTTTATACACCCTTACAACTTAGTAATCGAAGTATCCTCTCCCCTTGTGCTTTCAAGCGATCTTGGGTATAAGAGAAATGGTTACTAACTCTAGAACTTGGGCCTATTCTGGTGGGAAAAAGTACTCACCCCAGAAGGACTCAGACCAGTAGCACCCTGAACCCGAGGGAATTCTAGCTGGTATATAAAAGTGGATTCTTGGGGAAAGCCCAAGAATCACACGTATGGTTCTAATGAGATGGATCCTAAAGGGGACTCTCGCCGCATGGATCATGCCCTACGAACGGAATGCCCTTACTAAACACCCACTGTTTTAGAGGCCATCCATTTTTTAGCTATTGCTTAGTATAGTGTAGGGTACAATATCATGCTCGAAGACACTCACTACTGGTCCCCTTGACTAGAGATAGCAGTTCTTGGGAAGTCACTACCCAAGAATCTGAAGTTGGTGTGCTCGAATGATGTTAATGAGTCATGGAGGAGAGCTAATGCCACCAAACTTCTAAGCTATCCACTCTCGAGAAGGAAAGGTGTTTACCACCAATCCGAGGTATATTGGTGGGCTATACCAAGTATACAAATCCTTGGCCTATCGGCCTAATAGGATTGTACTTGTCTTATGTGCGCTTGCTTACACTCAAAACATTGTGCTTGTCAAGTGCTTGCTGTATTTTTCAACATTATTTACCACATTTTCACTTCTACACAAAAAATTCAACATTAGACAGATCATATTTGCTCTCAATACATCAAAAACCTCAATTTTAGCAAACGGTGTTGCAACTCTTGAAACAAAATCGCTTTGTCAAACCACATTTTCCAAAAATTTCAACGCATTAGACCTATTAAACCATATTTTCAATTCAAAACACTGCATATGTCTACGTCATCTAAAACTCACAAAACCGCATTTGCAAAACTTCATCGCATTTTTCAGTCCCAGAGCTGCATTCGCTATATCGAAATGCATTCACAATTCTGCGAAGCATTTCAGGTCTCAAATGATGTATTTTCCTAACATAAACAAAATCTTCATACAAAGTCCAAACTGAGTCTAAATTCTATCAATCTTTTGTCAAACACTGTTTCCAAGGGGATTTTTTCATAAACCAACTTTGAAATTGCTTAAATTTTTCAATCATTAGTTTGCATTCTTGACCATAGGCTTCATCCTTCAATTTTTTTTTAGTTGCATACATTAGGCATTAGCTTGACCCTAGGTTTTCATCCTTGCATACTTTGGATTAGGTTAATCTCAACACAATTTGCAACATCATTGCTTTCGAAACTAGGTTATCTTAGACTTAATCATCATTCCCTTTTTTAGCCATTGCCCCTTTTGTGAGATTTTCCAACTCAATAGTCTAGTTAGGAAAACTCACTAGTCATTTTGACCTTTTAATTTTGTCATTTTCAACAAGTCCTTTAGTAACTGAACTTGAAGAAAAAGATTGAGCTTAGAAGTGTTTAGGTATCCCTTTTCTCCAAATTGCATTCTAGCTTATACATTGCATATTTTATTCCCAAAAATCCAAAAATATTATTCATCCTAGTCATTATTTGAACCTAGACCTTGCATATTGTCATCCTTGCATTTAGTTGTCATTTTCATTTGAGAAAACTCATTTTATGGTGGAAACTAGACTCCAAAAATAGAAACGACAAATGGCAAAATGTGGACAAGACTCCACTTCCAATGTCAACAATCACATGTATGACCCAAATTGGACTTTTGATGATCCATTTGGCAATGCGAATAATCAACCTCTCACGACCATACCATCCTCATCAAACAGTCCCATTGAACCATTCTTACGTAAGGGTGAATACATACAAATAGTTCAGGAAAACCTAGAGGGAGCAGCACAAAATCCAAAGGCCTCTCAATTCATGGAACAAATGGTCCTATATGACAGAGACAGATATGTGTCCATACTCTTAAGTCAAGGAGCTAAGTTACCCCACGGATTCAACATTAACACATTGAGATCAACATCTCCTGACCCTAATGTGAACAACGTGCATAACATGTCAAATAGTGGTCAACCTTCAAACACTATGAGCAATACCTTTTTTTATGCTACAACAACTATGAGTGCTACCTCCAACATTCCAAACACCTCCAATTCAATAAATGCTACATCCATTGGAGGATCACAATCTGTCACACTGCCCACAATATCCACAACACCATCACAAGCGTTTGGAACCACCTTTAGCTCCTCGGCAGTGTGGGCAAGTTATTCAAATCCTCTCTTTACCACTATGGTAAATGCCACGTGGGCATCATCAAGTCATACAAATCCTTCGTTGACAATTACGTCTAGTACCATGAGTACACCTTCGTCATATCCTCTCATTTGTATCTCACAAAATCCTTTGGGTGGAGGTAAATGATGTATCTTTATTCAAGGACAACAACAAAATGTTAACACGTCAACATAGTCTAATACCATCAAATCCCAAGGACAAAATATGGCCATTCCCCTTGTCCAAACCCAACAATATGGACAAGGCAGTCAACATACACAACCTATGGCATCATTTACAATTCAAAATGTTCATGGTCACCATATTACCCAAATATCAACCCACATGGCTGGGGAACATATCCAAACATACTCATCCCATATTCATACTCACCAACATACCCCCAATCCAAAATTTCAATACCAACAACACGCAAATCTGAACACATCATATAGCTCACAACAATCCATCCCTCCACAATACACCAATATCCACGCACAACAAATGGGGACCTATGGTGTACCAATCAATCCAATGTATGGGACCACAAATGACCATGTAATATATGCCTTACAAGCAAAACTGATGGGCATAGAGAAGACCATAGAAAACATACAAATATCAGGCAAAAAATTAGAAGTGTCATATGATCTAAACGTATATCCCTTCAACATGAACTTATGTATGCCACCATTTCCTTTGGGATATGTGTCACCTAATTTTACCAAATACAGAGGAAAGAAAAACCCCATTGAACATGTCCGTGAATTTTCAACCAATTGTATGGATGTCGCCTATGAACAAATGTACTTGATGAGACTCTTTTCTAAAAGTCTCGCAGGTCCTTCCCTTGAATGGTTCTCCACCCAAAAGGATATCCAAACATGGGATGAGCTTAAACACAAATTCATTAAAAATTATGCATACAACATCGACATGGACACCTCTATTACTAGCTTATGCAATCTCACACAAGAGGATGCTGGTGAAACATTCATCCCATTCGTTCAAAAATGGAGAAGTCTAGATAGTTTTTGCCACATCGACATACCCGGAAAGGAAAAGGTGGATATGTTCATTCAAACACTTCTAGGACCCTTAAAATATGCATTGCAAGTGCATTATTGCACAACCTTCATAGAACTAGTCAAAAAAGGTGTCCAGATTGAGAAAGCCCTCATTGCAAAGGGAGAGCTAAGATACAGTCCTAAAAACACAAATGCAAATCCTCCCCTTGACAAAAATAAATACTGGGTAAAAAATAAACACATTACAAATGATGGTGTTGTGGACGCCAAGGCTGCAAACACTATGGGTCCTGTACTAGCTTGAAAAGGGGTTCAACCGCAAAACAAATCAACGATGCTATCGACACCCCCTACCAATGTCCCTTCAAACAACCAAAGCAAAAAAAATAATCAAGGACAATATCATCAAATGAGACAATTCCCCAGGGGTCACACATACACTCCCTTGGGTGAGCCCATCGAAGAAGTCCTCAAGAAATGCCTTCAGAATGGTGTCAGCACACTTCAAGAACCAAAACCATATGACCCAGGACAATTCAAACTAGCATGGTGGGACGATAATTCATTTTGCAATTATCATTGGGAAAAAGGACATAAAACTTCTACCTGTTGACAACTAAAAAACTTGGTACAAGACCTTATCGAGAATTGTATCATTGAGGTAGGTGGACCACAATTTGCCTCTAATTTAGATCATACCATTCATAAGAACCCACTGTAAGACCATGGTTCTAATAATGCTTCCACATTAGGTCCATAGATAAACAATAATCAAGCCAATGTTTCCTGAGCCAAATATGACTATTCTGGTGGAACCACTATACACAATATCCGAACTAATAATGAATGTGTCAATACCATCACAATTAAGAGAGCACCCCAATGCAATCTTACTATTCAAAGTGGCAAGGTCACCATAGTTGGTTTTCCTCCCATTAGGAAACCTAAGCCTACCATACCTAGCCCATATCCTAAACAATCACAACCCAAGAGTCAGTTTAACCTTATCGACCAACTTGGAAAAACTCCCACGCAAATTTCTATACTTGAGCTACTTTGCATTCTCCCATGCATAACGCTATACCAGATAAAACCTTGCAAGAGTTGCTAGTCCATAAGGATATTGATGTCAATCAGTTTGAGATCATGGTGGGATACCTCACTACGCCTCACCACGTCACCTTTTCTAATCAAGACTACTCGTCACCTAAGACTAACCATAACGATGCACTACACATTGAAACTTTCGTCCATAAGCACAAGGTCATAAGAGTTTTAGTAGATGGCAGAGTAGGATTGAACATATGCTCCTTGAAAATGGTTATGGCTCTAGGATTTTTTGATGCATGTGTAGACCCTACAAAGAGTATAGTCATAAAAGCATATGATGATGAAGAACGCTCTTCACGAGGTGTTATTTCTCTTCCTATCAGAGTGGGACTAGTCATTGTGGATACAACCTACCAAGTTCTGGATCTAGAATTACCTTACAACATCTTGCTCGGCAACCCATGGATTCACGCCTTAAAAGCCGTTCCATCCACATATCACCAATGTTTAAAATTCCCATTTGACAGCATAGAAATAACCATATATGGAGACCCTGAGCCTTTTCAATATTGTACCAACCTAAGGGGTATTTCTACAAATTGAGTTCCTATTAACCGAGAAGCACCTGGCTCCTCTTCTTCTAAATATGTTGACCCATCCACACTCGCATCATCTTTCATGACCACTCTGTCCAAATCTTCCACTACACCACCACCTTCCACGCTTCCCAAGGATGAACCCAATGTCAAGATCCAGGAAATAGGCTGTGGAGAGTTCAAACTACATACGACATATAGCATCACAACAATACCCAAGTCTCTAAAGGTCTATGGCCGACCATGTTTTAGAATGGAACCCAAGGAAATTTTCAAAGTCCCACCAAAAATAGTTTTCATCAAATGGGGAGACATGAGTAATGAGGACTTGGCCAATATTATAGGATGGCTCTATAAGGAAATAGCAGACCTACCCCCATTACCAGTTAACAAATATGGCAAGGGATATGACATGATGAAGGCTAAAGGCTACGATGGCACTAGTGGCCTAGGTAGAAATAAAACTAGACAAAGAGAGCCCATAGAACCTTTCAAAATACCAAAGTATCTTGGATTAGGGTTTGGATTGCCCGACAATGATGACCGACGTACCAAAGGGCTTTCGAGTGAGCAAGTGCATACTTCAGAAAGTGTTAAGACCGCTAAGGAAAACTTCACTGAAACTGACTCCCAATAGTGGGAATTTTCCTCCGAATGATCCTTAAGTGACTGTTGCCTCGATGATTTGTTTTTCGAAACGAAGGAACTGACCTCTGAACAAAATTTTTGGCAAACATTTGAAATTGATTAGGCACCGAACATTCATAGTCCCATTACCATTCTCCATGACCTACAAACCCTACCATCTAAATCCAATCAGTCCAACCCATTCAGCTTACCAAATAACACTGACAATCATGACTCTGAGTCCTCCACCCCTTATTTTGACAATGAATATGAGACTAGTGAAGGGGAATATTTGATAGAGTTCGATGTGGAGTTGGATGATGATAATTTCATCTACAATATCACTAAGTCTATATGTATGCTTTATGCATCATCCTCACAATTCACCAACACTAACGATGGCATTTCCCTAGTTTATCCTCAACTATTCTATTGGGACGAACAAGGCCTGCTAGTCCTGGACACCTTTCAGAATGATGAGGCAATTGCAGAGTTTATGGGATTACGTGAGGGCATACCCAGTGGTGATCACAGGGCAAGATTCGCCATTGACTTACATTGTTAAGCCTACTTCGGCAAGACTACTCCATCCTCCAGTCGCAAAATTAAAAAATAAAATTAAAATAAAAAATGAAATGTCTTTAGGTGAAAACCGAAAGGCACCTTCTCACAAAAAAAAAAAGTAAAAACAAAGGACATATCTATTGATGGTGTTTTTTGCACAGCAACAACACAGACAAAATATAATATCCTATCTCACTTGAAAGGTAAATCTCTATCAGTATGTCTCAAGAGATAACCCCAAGGTCTCTAATGTCAGGTCTTGACAATGCATAAACAACTCAGTGATAAAATGTGAGAATGTTGGTAATCACAATGGGACCTTACTACAAGCAAAATACTGAATCGATTTTATTAGATCTAACAATTTGATGAAACTTTAATCCTAGATCTAACCTGGAATAATCAAAGAAATAGAAAAAGATAATGGTTTCAAAGATATTTCTAAATCTAATACTACTTCTAAGATTAACAATGAAAATAACCAACACTCGAAATGGACCAATCCCTCACAATTGATCTCCACTTGACCCAGATAAATCTACAATCTTACAGAGAACAATACAATCTTTTACGATGTTAAAATTTTTGAATCATGAACATTCATTCAACAACCCTATTGTAGTTGAAATGAACAAATCCTCATAATCAAACTAAGCACACTGAATATGAAGTCCAGGCTAAATTTGCAAAGTAACTGACATTAAGTTGGTTGCGAAAACTATGGACTGAAGGATTACTGCAACATTCAAGTATTAAATCACAAACATTATTGAATGAAATCTAATCTAAATATTAACCTCCTCATAGAAATTTTAAAGATAGAATAACAAGAACCATGCAAGACAAGAGAATAAAAGTATGGCACCAAATCACAATGTCACCACTTGCATTTAAATTATCCACTGTAGCAACAATTCCAACTTTCTGTTACAATATTTTCTTAAGAACTACTACTTGCTAACTTGCTCTATTTGCTTCTAACTATTTTGATCTATTCTACTTGTATCTTCTAACCCTTTCTAACTATTTCTAACCATTAAAAATGAGGCAAAATGCCAAATATATAGAATCCCCCTAGAAAACTCGTTGGCCGAGCAAGAGTCTGTAGCATTAACTAGGCACCACCGACTAGCCAAGAGAAAGTCAAAATGGGATGAAGGAATGCATTAAATGCACAAACTACACCCAAGTCAGCCCGGGATTCCCAATTCAGCTAAGACCATTATAGGGTGTGATAATGGGGAAGCACGAATCTCAAAGCAGTTGGGCATTAACTGCCTTCCCCTTTGTCTCTATTCTGATACAACCCTTCATGAACTCTCAAAAGCGTCCCATCCAAGTCAGCTATTGGTGGCAAAGGAAAAACCCTAAGTTGATTCTCAATGGACGCAATCTCTTCTCTTGACTATTTGACCAACTTATCCCAATCCACCTTATATGTTAGGTATTTGTCAATAACTGCAAGGTAGTTGGTTGCATCATCCAACTAGTGCTCAGAAACACAACCATCATCAAGTAGTGCATAAACATCCTGCCACCAATTTCTCAACTGTTCCAGACTCAAGTACTTGGGCACGATCTTCCTTCTTCCCGTCATAATTTCAAAGAAGGGAATGGAGCCATTATATACACCACTTAGGGTATCATCAATCTGCCTTCTTTGTTTATAAATCTTTTTCAACACCTTTTTCCTAATCTATAGTGCCTCATAACACTCCCATGGTTCGGCAGCTCTGGAGGAAGGAAGAATTATATCACTTACCAACCTATCCTAGGTGTACTCCATGATAGTTATGGTTTTCTGCAGAAGGAGATTCGTGTCTTCCTTATCTTGTGCCAACACTGCCTTCAACCAATCAGTTGCCATGATGGCATCCTTCCCGATTGAAAAAATCTCTTTAATAGCTTCATCACCCTTTATTTGCACCCCTCTCAGCCAATTTGCAGTGGCAAGAGCAGAAGCTTTCATCTTTTCTAGCTCAGTGATGGTCTCTTGAGGTAGAGGATTTGTAGCAAAGATCGAAGGGTTAATGGATTGCAGGGGTTTCATTAATTCCTCCAAGCATTTCCTGAGATTTTCATTCTCTTTCTTCAACTCATGCTTGGTCTTTATTTCCTTTCTCAACCTGCCCACGATGACTGCACTAGAACCCTCATAATCTTCAATATCCTTCTCCATTGATGTAGGTCCTAGATTGAAAGTTTGAATATTGTAATCCTTTCCAACCACATCATCTCTATTTTTATCTAGAGCAGGGGTGGCAATGTGAACAACTTTATCATGAGCTTCATCTCTTTCAACCCTCGAAATCACCCTAGCTTTCTTCTTACCTTTATCTTTGCCAATTTTGGCTAGTAGTGCACCCCAATTCAGTGGACTATCTTCCACAACAATTTGTTTTCTCTTTATTTCTATGTCCAGCCAACTAGGGACAGTGGATTCCAATTGCACCTCGCTTTGTTTCTCCTCCTGCTGAACCTTAGGTGCCTCCTCACTCAAATTCCATTGATCAGGAGTCTCATCCATCTTGCTTTCCTTTTCTTTGGCATGCTCATCTTCATGTATAGGCGAGGGAACCTTGACTGTTTCCTCTTCTCTTGTAGGGACTTCTTTAGTTCTAATAGGGGAATCTGCATATGCAACCATAGGGGACTGCATTATCTTTTCAATTTCTTCCTCTACACTATGGAGATCACCTCCATGAAATTCCTCCCCTTGAGTATTCGAATGATCCACAACATCCTCTGACTCACTAGGCTTGCCTTGAGCTCCATGAGGGGAAGGCACATCATAATTCTACTCCTTATGAGA
This sequence comes from Sequoia sempervirens, assembly GCA_007258455.2. NCBI lineage: Eukaryota > Viridiplantae > Streptophyta > Pinopsida > Cupressales > Cupressaceae > Sequoia > Sequoia sempervirens. Next base: position 52,175,990 of record VDFB02047144.1, on the reverse strand, counting down.
GACCATTGGAGGGAGATCTACCTCAAGCATACTGTCCCTGGGAGAAGGAGTCCTAGACCTCCTTGTATACACCTTGGCCTTCTCCTCCGAACTTTCAACATTTACCATAGGTGGGGCATCTTCTTCCTCCCCAACCTTGGAGCTTGCCTTCTCTGACAACTTTATGATTCTTCTCCTCTTGGGCACTGGCACATCAACCTCAAGACCCTAATTTTCAGTCCCTTTTTGCTCATATTTCTTGGTCCTTGTCCTCTACTTGGCCTTTGATTTTCTCTATTTTTCTGCTTCTTGGGACTCTTTTTCTTGAACACCTTTAATTTTGATTTTGAATGGAGAATCCAACTTACCCTTGCCCTTAGGATCCTGCTCGGTAGATTCTTCAGAGGTGGAGTGGGGATCCAGATCTCCCATTAGTGCATAGGTGCATTGTACACCATTATTTTCCAGCTCCCATAGCTTATGCTTTAGCCACATCCTAGTAAATTTGACAACTGAATCCACCAGTTGTTTCAATTCTATCTTTTCCTCCTCTAACCAATCCACATCACCAATTGGTTTTTCTTTCATGGCCTCATAGGCATGATACTGGATCAATTTTCCATCATCTTCCAATTGATCAGGAACTACCTTTACATTGTAAAACCGAATTGACTCAACTGGAAGCTGAAAGAATTTCTTCTTCCTAACCTCAAATTCATCATTGTAGTTGGCTCAGTAGTCCTCCAAATTCACCTTATGACAATACACTACGCTGGCCTTCTTTTGAGCTTCTCCTATAATATCAAATCTGGACCTCTTGGAGTGGAAAGATAGACCAAGGGCACTCATTTCTTCTTTTCAAGCCTGGGCATAACCAATGGAAGGAAAAACCTCTCCAGTACCAATCCTCAAGGGGAAGTCTCCACCAAATCTAGTCTTATGCTTGTCCCTCTTGACAATGGCATTGAAGTCACAGATCTACCTATTGACCTCCAATAGTATAATGTGATCAATAGGGTATCTGGGAAGTCTATATGGAGCTCTCCAGCAGCCATCAATCCGAATATAGGAGAAAGTTGGGAACTGAGTAAACCATGCCCCATATTTCTTGATGAGTTCCTTAGCTTGATCTGAAATCCTAACATGCTCTACTTCCTTAAGCATTCTAGTGATATGCATGGTAAATGTATCATTTTCCCTCCTATAGTTTGAACCTCCCAAGTGCAACTGAGGGAAAACTTCATAAATAATATCTTGTCCAAAAATTCCCTTTGTATCCAATCCTTTGTAGGGATGGAATCTTACAAGTGCATAGAACAGATATGAATTCATTGTGAAAATATTGGTCTGCAACACATTGGACAATTGTTCATGGAGTACTCCACTAATGACCCCTACCCAATGGTAATTAATCTTCTCTTGCTCCATTCTCACAATCACATGGCACATCCAGTTCTCAAACATACCAGCATTCTTCAATCCAACCACCCTGCTGAGAAGAGTGATGGCATCATAATATTCCTTCTTGAACTTTATCCTGAATAGTTGCTTGGGTAATTTAGAATAGTGTGACTTAGGCTTCTCCAACCAAGAATTGATAAATTATTGTGACCTCATAGTCTGCTCATCGTAGAACTCCTAAGTTTCCCTCATGCTAAATCCCACCACATGAGACCTGTCTGGCATATCAAATGTTTGGGAAATGGAGACAGGGTCGAGATTTGCTACAACTCTCCCCTGAGGACCAATTATTCTTTGTGTGTCCTGATCATAGTGCCTAGCACACTCAAGGACTAGCTCATAACACTGCACCGCAAAAGGGAAACCAAAAACATGTGATAATCCTAATTCCATCATCCTTCTAGCCACCAAAGGAGAATCCTTAGCCACCATTCTCTCTTTAAACTCTTCATAATCCCATTATCCAACATTTGTATCAGTCACTCTGACCAAACTGAAGTTATTTTTCTCTCAAGGATCTTGCTCTTGATGTCCATTTTAATCCTTCTACATCAGACATTGAGGACCCAACTGCCACCTTGCTAGATTCAGCCTACACTCAACATGGAAATCATAATAAGAACCATAGGAAAGAGGATGTTAATTCATCAATACATCATTAGAATGAATCTCATATAGCCATAGTGTTATTAAAACTCATATGAGATTACCACAAAAAAATTCGGGTTTCAAGACCATCCGTGGAATCTGAGCCAGAGAGGAATTTCAAGAAATTTCAAACCGATCAGATTCCAATGGAATAACCAAGAAACACCTACTTAACCATTAAACCTAATCATGATCAATCAATAAATTACATGGTAAATCCAAATATGACATGAAATAATCATTAAATGTATCACAAATCATAAACAAATCCAATTATCTCACGTTCCTTCATATTTCATCAAATTTAGGGAAAATACATGAGGGACAGATTTCCACAAAGAATGAGCTAGAGTGCAGACTTCACAAAATTAGAGAGGTCAGATAAGGAAAAACTTTGAACCAATTGGTGCAAAATCATGTACTTTGGCCAAAGAAAATTTCATTCGGAAAGAGGTCACACTAAGTGGGGCATGTCTTGCCAACCGACGATATAACAAATATATTGATATGACCAAAGGGTAGTCGGGGTAAGGTCCTAGAAAATCCTTTTTGTCTCACTGACTTTCGGGGTCCAAGCAAACACTTCGGCTAGACTAAATTTTTTTGATATGAGGTCTTAGCAAAGTTGTGGTGTCTTGCCGACCAGTGATAGGTTTTTGAATTCAGCCAGAGGTCTTGGCGACCGTCGGTAGTCTCGCCGAAAGCGAAGGTCTCAACAAGAGTTGTGAGCTCACCAAAAGGTCTTACCAACAAAGCAAGATGTCTCAACGAAGCAAATGAATATCGGTATAACTAATGAAGCCTACTATGACCTCTTGCCAACTAGGGCTTGTCTTGCCGATGGCGTGTAAGGAAATACATGTCGATGAGAGACTTTCTTTCAGGGCGAGGTCTCAACAATCAAATATGAACTAAGGAAGGCTTCCTAGTGAAATACAAGGTGATCATATGACATCTCCCCAGCTTTGGAGGGTCACAGCGAAGAAAATTGGAAGGGATGGATTATCCTGGACTGCGATGCCGAGTCACAATTTTACCCAAACACCAAATCAATCATGAATTTCAAAATGTTTAACTCAGGAAAAGTCGGGGATGGACCTCTCATAGATTTTCTTTACATTCTAGGTCAATTTGAGAGCAAACTAAAGATGAATGGTGATGCCCTAGGTTTAAACCCTATTCATCCGCCATTAGCACATAGACAAGCTCAGAATTTAGTTGTTTCAACTACTAAATCATCACTAGGGTTTACTAATTACTCTCCGGCAAGATTCATCAAAATGTAGATAGACAAATGAGCTCAAAACTCACCTAGGAGATGATAGATAACACAATACTAAACAACCCTAGCATGGAATGATCAAATAGGTAGGAATTCAAATCCCATAGGCTCTCATAACATCAACCTGCCATTCATAATTCTTAATCAAAGGCATGGCAATAAAAACATAGCATTGTGACACGGGAATCAATCTCAGAAACAACAAATGTGAAGCCCAATGGTGTCCACAAAGAAAAAATGCAGGAATGCACAAGAAATCACCACTAAATTGATTAATTCAAACCCAAACACCCCAAAACGAATTCAATCAGTCATAGGAAAGCACTCCTTAGCCCAAACAATAGCAACAATAAGCATGGTGGCACAAAAGATCTTAGAAACCAAGTTAAATACATCCTTCAAAGCATGCATGAAGCAATTAATGTAGTCGACAGGATAGTCAGAAAACCCAGAAAGTTGACAACAGGGTGGAATCTGGTAAAATACAGCTCATGCAAAAATCTGTTAATATCAAAAATCCCTGAACAACAGGGTCCAGCCAGAGTCCAAGCGGAATCTGGGAAAATCTAACAAGGGTGGAAAATCCTGAATCAGGGTAAGAGCCCGAAATTAGCTAAAAATTAAATATTTTCAAGGAATAACCTGGGGAAACACTTAGGCAACCAAAAATAAACATTTAAGCACATGCCAAGATAAGACAAAACCTCAAAAAGAAAGGGCTAAAAAACCAAAACTGAAGTGAAAGAGGGTCCCTGCTTTCAGCGAGGCGTGTGTGTGAAAACTGCACAACAAATGGCAACTTCTGCTGGGAAAATGCTTTAGAGCATTTGATGATGAACAGGAATCAAGAACCCAAAATCTTTGGTTTCAATCTCACCACCAAAAAAAAAGTCAGAATGCAAAGATTTAAAGAATTAGAACCAAAGGGTAGACCAAACCTTTCATAAACTGAAAATCCAAGTGTGTGCAAATGAGTTCATTTCCTCTTTAAGTTACTACAGAAACCAAGTTCATTCAAGTCAGGCTACATAAGGATTCTAACTTCAAAAGCAACCTGGATAGAGCCTTGCTGCCAATCAAGCATCCATAGCCCTGACAAGGTTATCGCTGTGACTCTGTTGAACATAGCTCTACTGCCAGCCAGGCGTCCATAGCCTCAGTAGAGATCTTCAGGTATCCTTGATAAGTTGAATTTATTCTTTTGATATTCAATATTTCATTTTTCCTTCTTTTGATATTCTTTATATGTCACTTTCATTTCAACCTGTGAACAATGAAGTTCACACTCAGGGTTGAGAACCATAGTGGTGCTGAAGCAGAAATAATATTTTTCACTTGACAAAACTTCACAATGATTCCTATAGTAATGTCAAGATTCTTAATATGTATGAGAGATATAAGATTTCAGAGTACTTCGAATTCAAATCAAAGCCGATGATCAATCTTGTATAAATCTGACATTAAGACTATTGGCAATAGCAAAGACTTCAACCATCCTTTCAAGATGTAAGACTAAAGTCCACTAGGGAAATACTTAGAACAATTCCAGATAATGACATATTTTCCATGTAGGTGCAACACATCTAGGTGAAAATAGAGAAACCCCCAAAGCAAGAGCAGAGAAAAAAACAAAACAAAACAAAAGAAAATCCACAAAAACCAAAACAAACAAAAGCTAAGTAGAAAGGGAAACCTACTCTAACTATATACAAGACAAGAGTTGAAAACAACTCAAGACTAAAAATAATGCTTCAAATACTGTCCATTGACAGGCAGTGGGATATCCTCTCCAGTGAGATTTTTCAAACAAAAAGCGTTATCTCCCAGAATTTATGAGATCTGGTAAGGTCCAAGCCAAAGTTTATCAAATTTTCCATGATCTCCCTTATGGTCGTGGGATTTATCCTAGTAAAGAACCAAGTCAGAAATCCTAAAAGCTTTAACCTTGGCTCTTTTATCAAACCATCTCTTAACAACCCTCTGATGTTTAGCAAAGTTTTCTAGGGCTTCGTCTCTCTTTTCCTCAAGGTGTAATAATTCAGCAAGTCTAGCCTCATGTTTATCTCCCTCATCATAATATTCATTAATGAACTGCAAGGTGGGAATCTTTAGCTGAATGGGAAACATAGGCTCTAATCCATAAACTAGGTGATAGGGGGATATCCCTATGGAAGTCTTATGTCTGGTGTGATCTGCCCACAGAGCAAATCTAAGTTGGGTATGCCAATCCTTCGGGTTTCTTTCTAACAATTTATGAATAACACTCAAGAGATTTTTGTTGGATGACTCAGCTAAACCATTACCCTAAGGGTAATAGTTGGATGCAAATTTAATTATAATCCCTTGGTCAAAAGCCTAGTTAGAAAACTTTAAAGATAAAAATGTTGGACCATTATCACAAACTAAAGACATAGGGCATCCAAAATGGTTAAGAATACCTGATTCAATGAAGCCAATAACTACCTCAGAAGTACACTACTTGCAAGCAACAGCCTCAGTCCATGTTGTAAAATAATCAGTAACGATAAGGATATACCTATGTCCAGCAGAGGAGGGTGGATTGATGGGGCCAATGAAGTCCATTCCCATTGTGCAAAAGGTTTTACCTCAAAAACTAGCTGGAGTGGAAGGGCTGAAAACTTCTCCCTGGCTGCTGCAGTCTGACACACATGACAAGTTCTGACGTGGTTGTGTGTATCTTTGAATAAAGTAGGCCAATAGTAACCAACTCTTAGAATCTGGTTCACTGTAGAAGGTGCTGATCCATGGCATGTACCATATCTGTCATGAAACTCCAACATCATTCTTGCAGATTATGCCTTTCCTAGGCACCTCAAATAAACACCCTCATGATTTTTCTTATATAGGACAGCTCCCTTCAACATGAAACTATCACTCTTCAAGCACAATTCCCTTCTTTGTACTGAGTTGAGATGATCAGGGCATCTCTGGGTTAGGAGATAATGAACAATATCATCATACCACTCTCTGGGAGAAACATCCTCTAAATTATAACTCTGAGCTGTAAGGTCAGGGCTTGTCTATGCCATTGTTCGTGTAAGCCCTTGCCCTCTTACCAACTTCATGGGTTGAATTTCCATATCATACTCTTGTAACATGGTTACCCACTTGGCTCTACATTCCCCTAGCTCATTCTGCATCAACAATAGCTTAACCGCGGGATCAAGAACTATTGCAAAGATTTTGTTTCTGAGGATATAATGTCTAAATTTCTTTACAGCCCTAACTAAGGCATAGGCTTGCTTTTCCAACTTGGGTATCTCAACTCCACATCCTTCAATGGTGCACTCATGAATGCTATGGGATGTCGTTTCCTTGATCCGAATTTTCAGTTAACATAGCAGCACAAGAATGATCATAGGAAAACATATATATATATATATAATTGTTTAGCATAGTCTGGACTTACCAAAATAGGAGCTTCAACAATAGCCCTCTTTATCTCTACAAATGCTTCTTTTGCTTCTGCATTCCATTCAACTTTGGCCTCCTGCTTTAACATTGCATTCGGTGGCTTAACTATTTCTGCAAACCCAATGATGAACTTCCTCACAAAGTTGATCTTGCCAAAGAATGATTTCATTTCTTTTTTACTAGCAGGCGGCGAAACCTTAAGAATGGCTTCTATGCATTCTAGATCAATTGCAATTCCCTTTTCAAAGAGAACATGTTCCAGCAATTTACCTTCTACTACTCCAAAGATGCATTTCTTTCGATTGAGTGATATCCCAAACTCTCTACATTTCTAAAAAACATTGCATAAATCTAAGATATGATCACCTCTCTTCTTGGAAAAGAATGTTAGGTCATCCATATAAATGATGATGCATTTACCAATTATGTCTTTAAAGGCAATTTCCATCACTCTTTGGAATGTGGCTTCAACATTAATTAAGCCAAAAGGAATCCTTCTATAGGTGAAAGTGCCCCACTTGGTGGTGAAGGCAGTCTTGTGCCTATCTTCATATTGCACCATAACTTGGTTATACCCTGAATAACCATTTAAAAGGGACATCATCTAAGATTCGTTGACAATCTGGAGCACTTTATCCAGTGAGGGTATTGGATAATTATCCTTCTTTGATGCTCTATTTAGGTTCCTGAAATCTACACACAGTTTGATTTCACCATTTTTCTTTCGTACTAGAACCAGGTTTGCAACCCAAGTAGAGTGTCTGACTAGGAATATTATCCATGTAGACAACAGTTTTTGCACTTCCTTCTGTATTATGGGTTCCAACAAAGCATTGATGGGCCTTTGCCTCTGTCTGAAAGGCTTTACTCCTGGATTGAGAGGAATAGTATCGGTTATGATTGACGTATCATAAGTCTTTAAGTCTTCATAACTCCAGGCTATCACATCTAGATATCTATGTAATGCATCAATAATTCCTTGTCTTTTTTTTGGAGTGTACACTTTTCCAATGAGAACATTTTTGACATCCTCTTGAGATCCTATATTATATTTGTCACACTATCCACTAATAGACTCTTTCCTGGTATTTTGTTCCTGATCTCTGATCTTGTCCAGATCAAAGATCCTCTCTAGTTGCACCATTCCCCTGAGAATTGTGTTGGTATTTAGATTAATTACCCCTTCCAAGTCCATCTTAGCTTCTTGAAGTTCAGTTTCGTCAATGATTTGAGAAGTGAAGACATCAGTACTAGTAATAAAATATAAGATATGCTTGTCATCTTCAAATACCTGGAAGTTGGTGATATTATTGGGTACTGATGGTACTAGGGTCAGCTCCACAATAAACTTCTTTAGTCCTGAAAGAGATAGGGGCTACAAGGTACTTGCCGCCTAAGCAAGAGAATCAGTTGTTTGGTTCTTATTTCATGGAATCAACTGAATGTTGAAGGCATCAAATCCTTCAATGAGGTCCCACACTCGGTGTCTATAGTTAGTCATTCTTCTATCATGACAAGAGTATTGTCTCCTGACTTTCTTGACAGTGAAATTGAAGTCTATGAGCAGCAAAAAATGTCTTACCCCTTGGACTAATTAGCTCGAAACCTACCCTAGCTCCATTCTTTGAATTGGACCCATTGAATCTCAAAGTCCAACAACTAGCAGCTGTGGAGCTCCCTGCCTGTTCACTTGCACTGTTACTACTAGATGGTTCTTTAGAAGGCATTACTCTTTTCCTCTTGGGATCTTCTTAAACATTCAAGATTCTTCTTTTGACTGCAGGAGTGGGGTTGATATGTTTCTATATTTGTTCCACTGTAGCTTGGCATAAGCAACAATCTAATTCTGAATGAGAAGAATTATGCACCCCACACCAATTGGGAAAGAGTAGCTCTCCAAAGTTCATTCCCTTTTCCAACTGAACTTGATCTTCAATGCACTTCTAAATGAACTCTTCAAAATTATCTAGCAAACCAAGTTGACTATCCTCCAGACCACTATCGTCTTCAGCTGGTTTGATCAGGACTTCAGTACCACTAGATTCAACTGTAAGGTCAATAGGTGCTGTGTGGAACATAAGAACTTCCTCTATATCTGGCTCCTCAAGAGGAGCAGCAAGCATATAGTTACCCATGATTACTTCTAATACCATAATTTCAGCAGAGGTTTTATGATATTCTATAATCATGTATTTCATTCTGGGTTCTCTTTCAATTATAATATGGTTTGTCACTCCCTTCTAGGGAAGCCACATATAAGAGTGATTAGTTGACACATATTCATTCAAAGCCTTGGTAAAATCCCTTCCCAGGATTAGACCGTAAGCGTCAGGTATGTTAGCCACCTGTATATTGATAACTTGCTGAATCCTAGGATCAAAAGTGATCTGCATATGAATCATATTTAACTCTCCTACAACATTGACTTCAGTCCTATCCAATTGTGTGACTTTCTTTTGTGATTCAGTAGGAGTAATTCCCATAGCTCAACATACACCGAAGGCATAACATTGGTTGAAGCACCAGAATCCAGCAGACAATTATGCAAATTCTTGCCAAATATGCGAATAGAAATCAAGAATGGAGGTGTGTTTGTCTTCCCTTGAAAGAGTTAAGTATCTACTTGAACAACTTGAGATTTTTCCTTCTCTTTCCCAATATCTCCAGGGGGCCTATGGACTTGATCATGAGTCTGATTTTTTCTTTCTACTGACTGAGAGCCAAATACTCTATTGACATTCGGGCTAACTGATTTATCTTGTGACATGGAATTTGCATTATAAGATCCTAAGACTACATTCCTAATAGATGGAACTCTTAATAACTCAAATGCAGATAGATTTACCTTCAATTTTTGGAGTTCTTCAGCAACATACATGGCCAATTTTTCTTCATTTAAATCCGTAGGAGTCTCCCTCAGGTATTCCATCATCTTTTCCTTATTTGCATCAACATTTCTCCCTTTTCGTACATCAACATGTCCTGGATCTTGAGATAAGTATTGCTTGGACACCTGAGGTAGTGATGGATTATTGATAGCATTAGGGTCTGGAGGTGTGTTGAAATTATTCAGTGGGATGGAAGTAGTAAAGGGACCTCCAGCCTGTGGGCACCTGTGTGGCAATTCCCTCAAGTCATACTTCTTGACAGGTCTTTGGAAGGTTTGCACTTCTTCAATGTAAGCTTCCTCTTTGACATAAGCTTCTTCTTCATCTCTGGGACCATTATGATTCATTTGACTCTCATCGAATAACTGTCATTTCATCCTCATTGCATACCTGGTCTGCCTTTTCCTTCAACTGGTCAGATTATTCTTCAGGTACATTCTCCTCACTTTGCAGAAAAGGAGCATGGTTTAATACCAACACTAATGAATCATAAGGGTTGGATGGTACTATTTCCTAACCACTTGCATTGTTTTCCACTTCGTACTGAAAGATTGAGGCCGCCGCTTGGAATTCTTGGTAGCCTAACTTAGAATGCTAACTAATCTTGTGGAGCCTACACCACCCCGATAAAGTAGCCTCAACTAGATATACACCGCTAGGAGGCTTCTCTTGATTAACTGGTTGACTGGCGAACTGATTGACAGGTTGACTAACTGGTTGATTCAATGGGGTGGGAACTCCTCCATTGTTGGGCCTTGTGTTCCAAGCCCTATTCTGTCCTGATTGTTGCCTTCTCTCGAACCCTTGTCCACCACCTCTGTCAAAGTTCTGGCCAGAGGGTTGCCCCTTATCATAGTTCCATCTTCTATCATTATTAAATCCTCGATCATTGTTGTAACCTATATCTTGGTTATATCCTCTATCGTTGTTGTATCCTCTATCATTATTGTATCCTCGGTCCTGACTTTTCCCTCTATCAAAGTGTTGTCCTTGTGGATTCTCTCTATTCTGATTGGACTGCATATTTCTCTGAGCAACTTGCAATTGACTATTTTGGTTCCTCAAGTAAGTCACTTCCATATTCAGCTTCTTTATTTGTTCAGACAATTCATCCAGTCTTTCCTTGTCAGGACTACTGTATGGAGGTTGATTTGCATTATTCTGGGAATACCCTACTGCAACATTGGCATTTAGTGACTGGTTCAAGACATCAAAATTTTGCAGGTATGAAGGATAACTAGCCTGAGGCTGGATATGTAGAGGTTGATTCATATTTTGCTGAGGGTAACTAATTATGGATGAAACTTGTCCTATGGAAGGTCCTGGGTGAGGGACCAGAGGCAACTGAGGTACCTGATTCATGATTGGAGTATGGTTCGCTAGAGCCTGGTTGAGAGCTGGAACTTTCCTATGGTGAGCAATGGGTCCTAACGAGGGTAGAGGTCCAGACATATGTTGCCTTAGATTAGTGCTAACTTTCACAACCTCTACATATGCATCAAGTAGACTAGCAGGAGGATTATTACTCCACTTCATAAAGGTAGCTGTCAAACTATCAAGTCCCTCATAATAAACTTCTAGAGCAGTGGGTTCATCAATAGCATAAGGGGTCTGTAGTCTAGTATAAGCATGATGAAACATATTGTTGAAAGATCCTATAGGCTCATTGACCTCCCTCTTCACATTAGTGAACTGATGATAAAGCTCATTAGAACTAATAGGGATTCAAAACTTCTACAAAGAAGTAGCTTCTAACTCAGTCCAATGCTCAATAGACTTAGTAGGCAAATGGTTGTACCAATAGAATGCATCTTCCCCTAGTGAATAAGGAAAGAGTCTACATGCTACATCCTCATGGTTTATCCCTCTATCCTTAAGGCTAGTCTAAAAGATCCTGATTTGTTCCTCAGTGGTCCTATTTGGATCATTGAAATGGAATTTTGAACAAAAGTGTTCAGGGTTTTTGGGCATGACATTGTAAACGGAAAAACTTAATGGAGATGGGTTGGTTGCTAGGAAAGCCATTGGTGGAGGTGGGGGTGGTAATGGTTGATTTATGACTGGCTGAGGTTGTGGACTGGGAATGCCCTCAGAATTAGATGAACTTGATGAAGATGGGGATGATAGAGATGAGGAAGGTGGATGGGATGATAATGATTCTCCCCTTCTGTTGGTCCTTCTTGACCTAGCAGGGTCTGGTAATTCTTGAAATTCCTCCTCTCTTGGAGTGAATCTTGTCCTTCTTTTGAATCTCTCAGGAGAGATGGTGTTCAAAAATTATTCCAACTTTCTTATTTAGGCCCTCTTTCTAGTGCTAATCCTATTGATGGTGTTTTCTACACAACAACTTGGACATAATATAATATCCTATCTCACTTGAAAGGAAAATCTCTATCAGCAAGCCTCATGAGATAACCCCAAGGTCTCTAATGTCAGGTCTTGACAATGTATAAACAACTTAGTGATAAAATGTGAGAATGCTAGTAATCACAATGGAACCTTACTACAAGCAAAATACTGAATCAATTTTATTAGATCTAACAATCTGATGAGACTTTAATCCTAGATCTAACCCAATAATCAAAGAAATAGAAAAAGATAAGGGTTTCAAAGAGATTTCTAAATCTAATACTACTTCTAAGATTAACAATGAAAATAACCAACACTCAAAAATGGACCAATCCCTCACAACCGATCTCCACTTCACCCAGATAAATCTGCAATCTTACAAAGAACAGTGCAATCTTCTGAGGTGTTAAGATTTCCAAATCATGAACATTCATTCAAAAACCCTATTGTAGTTGAAATAAACAAATCCTCGCAATTGAACTAAGCACACTGAATATGAAGTCCATGCTAACTTTGCAAAGCAACTAACAATCATTTGGTTGCAAAAAGTATGGACTGAAGGATTGCAGCAACATTCAAGTATTAAATCACAAACATTATTGAATCGAATCTAATCTAAATATTAACCTCCTCAGAGCAATTTTAAAGATAGAATAACAAGAACCATGTAAGACAAGAGAATAAAGTTATGGCACCAAATCACAATGTCATCACTTGCATTCAAATTATCCACTGTAGCAACAATTCCAGCTTTCTATTACAATATTTGCTTAAGAACTACTACTTGCTAACTTGCTCTATTCACTTCTAACTATTTTGATCTATTATACTTCTATCTTCTAACCCTTTCTGACTATTTTTAACCATTACAAATGAGGCAAAATTCCAAATATATAGAATCCCCCTAGAAAACTCGTTGGCCGAGCAAGAGTCTGCAGCATTAACTGGGCACCACCAACTAGCCAAGAGAAAGTCAAAATGGGATGAAGGAATGCATTAAATGCATGAACTACACCCAGGTCAGCTCGGGATTCCCAATGCAGCTTGGACAATTGCAGGGCGTGATAAGGGGAAGCACAAATCTCAAAGTAGTTGGGCCTTAACTGCCTTCCCCTTTGTCTCTATTCTGATCCGGCCCTTCATGAACTCTCAAAAGCATCCCATCCAAGTTAGCTATTGGTGGCAAAGGAAAAATCCTAAGTCGATTCTCAATGGATGCAATCTCTTCTCTTGAATTTTTGACCGACTTATCCCAATCCACCTTATACGTTAGGTATCTATCAATAACTGCAAGGTAGGTGGCTGCATCATCCAACTGGTGCTCAGAAACACAACCATCATCAAGTGGTGCGTAAACATCCTTCCACCAATTTCTCAAATGTTCTAGACTCAAGTACTTGGGTGCGATCTTCCTTCTTCACGTCATAATTTCAAAGAAGGAAATGGGGCCATTATATGCACCACTCAAGGTATCATCAATCTGCCTTCTTTATTTATAAATCTTCAACACCTTCTGCCTAATCTATAGTGCCTCATACCACTCCCATGGTTCGGCAACACTAGAGGAAGGAAGAATTCCATCACTTACCAACCTATCCCGGGTGTACTCCATGATAATTCTGGTTTTCTACAGAAGGAGATCCATATCTTCCTTATCTTGCGCCAACACCGCCTTCAACCAATCAGTTGCCATGATGGCATCCTTCCCGATTGATAGAATCTCTTTAATAGCTTCATCACCCTTTATTTTCACCCCTCTCAGCCAATTCATGGTGACAACAGCGGAAGCTTTCATCTTTTCTATCTCGGTGATGGTCTCTTGAGGTAGAGGATTCACAGTAGAGATCGAAGGGTTAATGGATTGCAAGGGCTTCATTAATTCCTCCAAGCATTTCTTGAGATTTTCATTCTCTTTCTTCAACTCATGCTTGGTCTTTATTTCCTTTCTCAACCTGCGCACGATGACTGCACTAGAACCCTCATAATCTTCAATATCCTACTCCGCTGATGTAGGTCCTAGATTGAAAGTATGAATATTGTAATCCTTTCCAACCACATCATCTCTATTTTTATTTGGAGTAGGGGTGGCAATGTGAACAACTCTATCATGAGCTTCATCTCTTTCAACCCTCGAGATCACCCTAGCTTTCTTCTTACCTTTATCTTTTCCAATTTTGGCTAGTAGTGCACCCCAATTCGGTGGACTATCTTCCACAACAATTTTTTTCTCTTTATTTCTTTGTCCAGTCAACTAGGGATAGTGGATTCCAAGTGTACCTCACTTTGTTTCTCCTCCTACTGACCCTTAGGTGCCTCCTCACTCAAATTATGTTGATCAAGAGTCTCATCTGTCTTACTTTGCTTTTCTTCGGCATGCTCATCTTCATGTATAGGTGAGGGAACCTTCACTATTTCCTCTTCTCTTGGAGGGACTTCTTCAGTTCTAGTAGGGGAATCCGCATATGCAACCATAGGGGACTACATTATCTTTTCAATTTGTACCTCTACACTATGGAGATCACCTTCATGAAATTCCTCCCTTTCAGTATCTGGATGATCCTCAACATTATCTGACTCACTAGGCTTGCTTTGAGCTCCATGAGTGGAAGGAACATCATCATGTTGCTCCTCATGAGAGACTACTAAAGGGAGATCTGCCTCAAGCATACTGTCCCTGGGAGGAGTCCTAGACCTCCTTGTATACACCTTGGCCTTCTCCTCCAAACTTTCAACATTTACCACAGGTGGGGAAACTTCTTCCTCCCCAACCTTGGAGCTTGCCTTCTCTGACAACTTTATGATTCTTCTCCTCTTGGGCACCAACACATCAACCTCAAGACCTTGATTTTCAGTCCCTTTCTACTTAGATTTCCTAGTCCTTGTCCTCTACTTGGCCTTTGGTTTTCTCTATTTTTCTGCTTCCTGGGCCTCTTTTTCTTGAACACCTTTAATTTTGATTTTGAATGGAGAATCCAACTTACCCTTTCCCTTAGGATCCTACTTAGTAGATTCTTTAGAGGTGGAGTGGGGATCCAGATCTCCCATTAACACATAGGTGCACTGTACACCATTATTTTCCAGCTCCCATAGCTTATGCTTTAGCCACATCCTAGTAAATTTGATAACTGGATCCACCAGTTGTTTCAATTATGTCTTTTCCTCCTTTAACCAATCAACATCACCAATTGGTCTATCTTTCATGGCCTCATAGGCATGATCTTGGATCAAGTTTCCATCATCTTCCAATTGATCAGGAATTGTCTTTGCATTGTACAACTGAAATGACTCAATTAGAAGCCAATATAATTTCTTCTTCCTAACCTAAAATTCATCACTGCAGTTGGCCCAGTAGTCCTCACAATTCACCTTATGGCAATACTCTTTGCTAGCCTTCTTTTGAGCTTCTCCTGTAATATCAAATCTGGACCTCTTCGAGTGGAAAGATAGACCAAGGGCACTCATTTCTTCTTCTGAATCCTGGGAAGAACCAATGGAAGGAAAAACCTCTCCAGTACCAATCCTCAAGCGGAAGTATCCATCAAATCCAATCTTATGCTTGTCCCTCTTGACAATGGCATCGAAGTCACAGATCTGCCTAGTTACCTCCAATAGTAGAATGTGATTGGTAGGGTATCTTGGAAGTCTATATGGAGCTCTCTTGCAGCCATCAATCTGAATATAGGAGAATTTTGGGAACTGAGTAAACCATGCCCCATATTTCTTGATGAGTTCCTTGGCTTGATCTAAAATCCTGACATGCTCTGCTTCCTGAAGCATTCTAGTGATATAAATGGTAAATGCATCATTTTCCCTCCTATAGTTTGAACCTCCCAAATGCAACTAAGGGAAAACTTCATAAATAATATCCTTTTCAAAAATTCCCTTTGTATCCAATTCTTTGTAGGGATCAAATCTTGCAAGTGCATAGACCAGATATGAAGTCATTGTTAAAGTCTTGGTCTACAACACCTTGGATAACTTTTCATGGAGTACTCCACTAATGACCCTTTCCCAATGGTAATTAATCTTCTCTTGCTCCATTTTCACAATCACATGGCACATCTACTTCTCAAATGTACCCACATTCTTCAATCCAACCACCCTGCTGAGAAGAGTGATGGCATCATAATATTCCTTCTTGAACTTTATCCTGAATAGCTACTCGGGTAATTTAGAATAGTGTGACTTAGGATTCTCCAGCCAAGAATTGATAAATTGTTGTGACCTCACAGTCTGCTCATCATAGAGCTCCTGAGCTACCCTCATGCTGAATTCTAGCACATGAGACCTATCTGGAATATCAAATGTTTGGGCAATGGAGACAGGGTTGAGATTTTCTACAACTCTCCCCTGAGGACCAATTATTCTTTGTGTGTCTTGATCATAGTGCCTGGTGCACTCAAGGACCAGCTCATAACACTGCACTGCAAAAGGGAAACCAACAACATGTGATAATCCTGATTCCATCATCCTTCTAGCCACTAAAGGAGAATACTTAGCCACCATTCTCTCTTTAAACTCTTCATAATCCCATGATCCGACATTTGTATCAATCACCTCCGACCAAACTGAAGTGATTTTTCTCTCAAGGATCTTGCTCTTAATGTCTATTTTAATCCTTTCTGCATCAGACATTGAGGACCCAGTTGTCGCCTTGCTAGATTCAACCTACTCTCAACATGGAAATCATAATAAGAACCATAGGAAAGAGGATGTTAATTCATCAATACATTGTTAGAATGAATCTCATATAGCCAGAGTGTTATTAAAACTCATATGAGATGAGCACAAAAAATTTCAGGTTTCAAGACCATCTACGAAATCTGAGCCAGAGAGGAATTTCGGGAAATTCGAGACCGATCGGATTCCAACGGAATAACTAGGAAACACCTACTTAACCATTAAACCTAATCATGATCAGTCAATAAATTACATGGGCAATCCAAATATGACATGAAATAATCATTAAATGTATCACAAATCATAAACAAATCCAATTATCTCACGGTCCTTCATATTTCATTAGATTTCAAGAAAATCCATGAGGGATGGATTTCTGTGAAGAACGAGCCAGAGTGCAGACTTCGAAAAATTAGAGACGCCGAATTTCAGAGAAATCCAGACCCGACGAAAATCTGTGGATAAGGAAAAACTCTGAACCAATTGGTGCAAAAGCATGTACTTGAGCCAAACAAAATTTCATTTGGAAAGAGAACGTACCGAGTGAGGCATGTCTTGTCGACTGGTGATATATCAAATATATTGATATGACCAAAGGGTAGTTGGGGTAAGGTCCTAACGAATCCTTTTTGTCTCATCGACTTTCGGGGTCCAAGCAAACACTTTGGCTAGACTAAAGTGTTTTGATATGAGGTCTTAACGAAGTTGCGGTGTCTTGCCGACCGACGATAGGTTTTTGAATTCGACTAGAGGTCTTGGAGACCGCCAGTAGTCTCATCAAAAGCGAAGGTCTCGGCAAGAGTTGTGAGCTCACCGAAAGGTCTCACCGACCAAGCAGGATGTGTAAGCAAAGCAAATGAATATCGGTATAACTAATGAAGCCTGCTATGACCTCTTGCCAACTAGGGCTTGTCTTGTCGATGGCATATAACGAAATACATGTCGATGAGAGACTTTCTTTTGGGGTGAGGTCTCGGTGATCAAATATGAACTAAGGAAGGCTTCCCGGTGAAATACAGGGTGATCGATATGATAAGTCGAGGATGGACTTTTCATAGATTTTCTTTACATTCTAGGTCAATTTGAGAGAAAACTAAAGACAAAATGGTGATGCCCTAGGTTTAAACCCTATCCATCTGCCATTAGCACACAGGAAAACTTAGAATTAAGTTGTTGCAACAGCTAAATCATCACTAGGGTTTACTAATTACTCTCAGGCAAGATTCATCGAAATGCAGATAGACAAATGAGCTCAAAACTCACCTAGGAGATGACAGATAACACAATACTGTACAACCCTAGCATGGAATGATCAAATACGTAGGAATTCAAATCCCACAGGCTCTCATAACATCAATGTGCCATTCATAATTCTCAATCAAAGGCAGGGCAATAAAAACATACCATTGTGACATGGGAATCAATCTTAGGAATAGCAAATGCGAAGCCCAATGGCATCCACAAAGAACAGATTCAAGAATGCGCAAGAAATCACCACTAAATCAATCAAGTCAAACCCAAACACCCGAAAATGAAGTCAATCAATCATAGGAAAGCACTCCTTAGCCCAAACGACAACAACAATAAGCATGACGACACAAAAGATCCCAGAAACCAAGTTAAATACATCTTTCAAAGCACGCACCAAGCCATTAATACAATCGACAGGACAGTTAGAAAACCTAGAAAGCTGACGATAGGGTGGAATTTGGGAAAATCCGACCCACATGGAAATCCACAAATACTGAAAAATCCCCAAACAACAAGGTCTAGCCGGAGTCCAAGCAGGATCCGGGAAAATCCGACCAGAGTGGAAAATCCCGAATCAAGGTAAAAGCCCAAAATTAGCTAAAAATTAAAGATTTTCAAGGAATAACTTGGGGAAACACTTAGGCAACCAAAAATAAACATTTAAGAACATGCCAAGATAAGACAAAACCTCAAAAAGAAAGGGCCAAAAAATCAAAACCGAATTGAAAGAGGGTTCCTGGTTTTAGCAGGGTGTGTGTGCAAAAACTGCACAATAGTATTTATGGGTGAAAAACTCTCTGAGGTGCCTAAAGATGGAGGACTAGACTTTCTTCCCGTAACACAAGAGAAATTAGCTATGCTCATAGAGGACACCATAGAAGACAACATATCAACTGCAAAAGATCCCAAAATGGTCCTCTTCATTGCATCCTTGACTGAAGAAGAGAGACCAAAATTTCACAAATTATTTGCAGAATGTAAAGTCAACTTAGCATGGTCCTATGCTGACATGCCGGGATTAGACCCAGAACTGCTTTTGCACCATTTGCCACTATTTCCCAATGCCAAACCAGTTAAATAGAAGTTACGCAAAATGCATCCTCAGGTTACTCTATTGGTCAAGGCTGACTTGAAGAGACTTCTAGACGCTGGGTACAGACAGTCTATTGATTATGTTGAATGGATATCTAACCTAGTGCTAGTAAGAAAGCCAAATGGGATGATCTGTGCCTACACATATTTTAGAGACCTATATAAGGCATGCTCGAAAGATGACTTTCCTTTACCAAATATTGATATCATAGTTGACCTCACAGTAGGATATGAGATACTGTCCCTCATGGATAGTTTCTCCAGCTATAATTAGATTCGTATTGCCCCTGAAGACCAACATAAAACAACATTCACTTTCCCTTGGGGTACATACTGTTGGAATGTCATGCCATTTGGTCTTAAGAATGCAGGCACCACATATTAGAGGGCTATGACTACAATCTTTTACGACATGATGCATAAAATAATGGAATATTACATAGACGACCTATTGGCTAAATTAGTAACAAGAAAAGATCACCTGAAGGTGTTAGACATAATTTTCAAGAGACTATAAGAATACAAAGTCTGACTGAATCCTAAGAAATATGTCTTTGGTGTAATATCGGGTAAACTCTTGGGATACATAGTTTCTCGATGAGGCATTGAGGTCGATCCATCAAAAGTAAAATCCACCATAGACATGCCTCCGCCTAGAGGAATCAGTGAACTCATAACCCTACAAGGTAGGCTGCAATCTATTCACCCCTTCATAGCCTAATTGGCCGATAAATGCCAACCATTCCAATATCTTCTACGCAAAGGTATCCCCTTTGTGTGGACAAATAAATGCCAAGAATCCTTTTAGAAAATAAAATATTACCTATTGTCACCGCCAGTCCTGGTGCCTCCCATTCAAGGAAATCCTTTGATATTATACATCTCTTCAACTACTTCAACACTGGGGGCATTACTAATGCAGAACGACCAAGAAGAAAAAGAAAGAGCTATATATTACATCAGTCGGACATTGGTCGGGTATGAACTAAACTACAAATCAATTGAATGGGCTTGTCTATCCATGGTCTTCGCAACACAGAAGCTAAGACATTACATGTTAATCCATCAAAAATAACTAGTAGCAAAGATTGACCCCCTCAAATATTTGTTAAGTCGGGCAGCATTAACGGAACGTCTGGAAAAATGGGTCATGATTCTGAGCGAATATGATATTTAATATGTAGAAAGAAAGGCAATAAAAGGACAAGTCATAGCAGACCAGCTAGCAGATGCACCTTTACAAAGTGATCATCTGTTAGTGGCATATTTTCTAGATGAGTCGATATTCCATACATAACCAAAGTCTCCCTGGAGGCTATACTTTGATGGATTGCACACTAATCACGACTTAGGGGTAGGAATCTTGTTCATCACCCCTCAAGGAGACTCCATTCCTAAGTATTTTCACATAGCTTTCCCATGCACAAACAATGTGGCAGAATACGAGGCACTAGTTATAGAACTTAGAATGGAAATAAAATGGAAAATCAAAGCATTACATGTCTATGGGGATTCTCAGTTAGTCATCAACCAAGTTAATGATGATTATGACACAAAAGATGAGAAACTGATGCCATACAAATGAATGGTTGATAGTTTTCAAATGTACTTTCATATGGTGACTTTTGAACAAGTTTTGAGAGCGCAGAACAAAGCGGTAGATGCCATGGCTACAATAGATTCTCTCGACATTCCAAGAAATATGTCTCAACTAGAATTCCTAATAGAACAATTTTTGGTCCCTGCCTATGACATTCCAGAGTCAGAAATGGTTTGTAAACTTATTGGTCCTGACTCTCCCTGGTATCAAGACATCCATGACTACCTTAAGTCTCAAACCCTTCCACCTAATCTGTCCAATAACCAGAGGAAGTCCTTTATTCGAAAAGCCACAAGATATGCCATCGTCAGTGACACCCTTTACCGCCGTAGCTTTGACAACACCCTCCTTAGATGTCTCGACACTAACGAAGCATGTACAACCTTGCTCGAAGTACATGAGGGTATATGCGGGTCTCATTCGAGTGGTCCTACTCTGGCCAAGAAGATAACAAGACTTGGGTACTACTAGCCAACCATGGAAAAAGATGCACTAGAATATGTCAGGACTTGTTTCCAATGTCAGGTTCACAGTGATTTGATCCACACTCCAGCACAAGAACTTCGGTCGATCACCTCTCCTTGGCCCCTCACTTGATGGGGACTCGACCTCATGGGTAAGATCCATTCGACCTCGTCCAATGGCCATAAATTCATTATCACCACCACTGAGTATTTTATGAAGTGGATCGAAGCCATCCCTCTGACATACATAACCGACAAAAAAATATCCAAATTCATCCTTAACTACATCATTTTCCAGTATGGCCTTCTGCAATCCATCATCACTGACAATGGACGTCCGTTTAAAAACCAAGATGTTCATGAGTTATGTGAGTGATTTCACATCCAACACCATTTTTCATCTCCATATTACCCACAAGGAAATGGTCAAGCTGAGGCATCAAATAAAACCATTGTTAAAATCCTCAAAAAGACTGTCAATGACACTGGTTGTGACTGGCATATATAACTCAACCCTACTCTGTGGGCTTACCGCACTAGCATTCATACACCTACAGGAGCCACTCCTTTTTCCTTGGTCTTTGGAGCTGAGGCCATCTTGCCCATCGAGGTTGAAATTCCTTTCCTACGAGTCTCCCTGAAGGGTTTTACTGATGCTGAGGAGTATAGACAGTCACGTCTACACGAGCTGGAGATGTTAGAGGAAAGAAGGAAAAATTCCTTAAACCATCTACAAGCATATCAAAACCGTCTTTGTTGTAGTTACAATAAGAAAGTCATGGTCAGTAAATTTGACATTGGTGACTTAGTCCTCATGTAGAACCCTAAGAAATAGGCTGACAGAGAAAAGCCAAGCAAGTTTGAACCAAACTGGTTCGGTCCTTACGTCATCGTATCTTCTTTTGGTTCTAGAGCTTATCAAATAGCTAATCCATATGATGAACAACTAACAGAGCCTATCAATAGTCTACATCTTCAAAATTTCTATGTAAACCATCAGAGGATCGAGCTGAAAACCTTAAAATACAAAAAAAAATGAAAAATGGTAGAAAAATTGTTGCCCTCATGAAAACCTAGGAAACAGACGTCTTGGTAGCACCAAAAAAATAAGAAAAATGACAAAAATAGTAAAGAAAAACAATTCATCCAATAGTGAAAACCTGACAAATAGGCGCTTTAGATACGTACCATGGTGAAAACATGGCAAACAGGCACCATGCGTAGTCAATCATTGCTCGACCATCTATTGTTACTTCATCTGCCTAGGCCTAGGATGGAACACATTTCCTATCACTATCACGACACTCACCATGACATCATACCCTTCCTCTCATGGTTGATAAACGGTTGATATCAAGTCCTTTGTACTGTCCATGTAGTACCTCATGCATATCCCTTCTTCATGTCCTTTAAAATTGGCTAAGTCTTGGACCTGACTAGGGGCAATATTTTTACCATGTCATTATAGTGGATATCACACACGGTCCGGGAAATTGTAAAAAGTCCTGAAAAAAGATAAAAACATTGTAAAAAGTCCTAAAAAAATGACAAAAACATTGTAAAAAGTCTTGAAAAAAGACCAAAAACATCGCAAAATGTCCTGAAAAAAAGAAGACCCAAAACATTGCAAAACATCCTGAAGAAAGACCTAAAAAACTAAAAAAAAATCTTGAAGAAAACCACAACCAAACATCAAACAACTCGAAGAACACAAACACAAAGTCATCTCTTGTGAGGTTCGTCATGTCAATCAATCAATCTTTGTCATTCATTTGAACTACATTATCTCTGCGCATTTGCTATGTAGGCAAGGCTCATTTTCGAGTCCCCGAGACATTAGGTTAGTCCTTTTAGGTTTTTCAAAATAAAATCATGATGCAATCTTTGATCATCAAGATAAAGTCATTGGTCGTGTTGAATTGCAAGGTCTCTAAGTGTATGACATAGGCAAGGCCATCTGTCGATGAGCCCCCAAGGCTGCACTAGGTCAGTCCATTAGGGTTCAGGGCATTACAATGGCACACATGTCAAAATGTCTTCCAGTCAAATTAAATCATTCCCAAATAGATAAAATCCTAAAACGAATTATGGCAATCATTTATTTCAATATGACAATCTCATCAGCACATCAATCATATCATCATGACAATATCAACATATAGTCAACACAAGTCAAACTTAGCCCAAACTTCGATCAAACTTGGTCAAAGGAAGTTTCATTACCATAACCTGTCAAACTGTCAACTCTTGCTTATCTTGCAGATGTGTCCTTCTGAAGAATAGCCTTTGTCATTCATGCCTTAGGATGTGTCCTTCCTAGGCATCGTCACTATCATTCAACATTTTGAGGGATCCTCTTGACATCTAAGGATCACTCCTCTTGACATAAGTATTCTTCAGATGTGTCCTTCTGAAGAAAAAACTCTGTCATTTATGCCTTAGGATGTGTCCTTCCTAGGCATCGTCATCATTTTGAGGGATCCCTTTTGAAATTTAGGGATCAATCTCTTGACATCAACATTATTCAGGATGTGTCCTTCCTGAATTTGGGAATCTTCCACATTCGTCATCTTGACATCATCAAAACTTTGACACCCCGACATCTCATCATCATCAAACATGACATATTGACATTAAAACAATGGGTATCCAGACGCACTTAGAAAACACTTGGCACTTGTCTTTTGGATTTTTATTATGTTACTAGTTTTTCAATGAGATCCCAACAATAGGATTTAGAGAAGCAATGAGGTATCATGACGTTTGTCTCGACTTTTGACACGCATGATTACTAGTTTCTCAGCGAGGTCTTGATTCTGAGATTTAGAAAAAACAACGACGTATCATGATAATGGCTCTATTTTTTTATTTTGGCAATCATGATGCTATTTTCTCAAGGATGTCCTGGAAACAAGATTTAGAGAAGCAACGACGTTTCATGAGTTGTCCTTATTGTCTTTTCTGCTTGTGGTTGATTATGACAAAAAGACTGGGGAAATCACGCTCTTAGTTTGAGTCATGATCATCCTTGTCTGTGACTGCTTGTATTATGTGATGGTACGACCTTGCACACCTTGATATATGTCATATCATGGTGTTTTTTGGCCATTACAATAGTTTTCCCAATGATGATTAAGAGCAATAAATATTAAAGTCCTATGGTAAAGTTTTGAAGGATTTGGTCTAGGAACTAACATGCATCTCCTTCGGTCTGGTCATCTTCTCTCTTTGGTCTGGTCATCTTCTCTCATCCATCTCATGATGATATCCTATGACATACAAAAACATAAGTGAATACATGATCATATAAACATTGCATTAGGTCCATACATACATCATCCATAACATTAAATCATATACATTTCATTTCATATTGCATTAACATAATCATAAACATGGCATCCATTTAAATAAATACATTATGCATCATAAAATTGACATAACATATAAGTAAGCATTGCATCATCATGGCATCATCTCATAAGTAAGCATCATAGGACATACATGACAAGACATACAAATAAGTACCATCATACATCATAAATCAACATCATACATAAAGCATCACATCACATATATCATAATGCATAAATCAAATAGCATCGCATAACACACATGTGGTCCACATCAAAACTGCATCATCATATAACATCGTCGCACAAAAATATACAATGTCACAGGATAGAGTCAACATATATCCCAAATGGAGCTCGTAGGCTCAATGATCTATACATAATGTGTCCTAACAAAGAACCAAATTTAGCAAACATGCCCCTAGGAAAGGCTCTCATCATCCCCTCGTGGTGAAGAGTGTGGTGGTTGAGGATCTGTGACTAGCGCTAAGATAATGGGTGGATCTGTAGCAGCCTCTATCTGAGCAACTAATGGAACTAACACTGATGGCATCATCTCCACGGTAATAGACACATGTGATGACACTGTGGCCTAACTCTGAGAGGCCGAAGGATCTATCACTGGTGGCTGCCTCTATACTAATCTCTGCCCTAAACTGGTGGATCCATGATTGTGGCTCAAATGATGACTCAAGGCATGCCTATGTGAGTGGTGGGACCTATTCCCTGATGTGTTCCCTAAGGAGGTGGATCCTCCTACACTGGTATGGGTCCTATTGCCACTCCCACTCCCTGATTTGTGTCCGCTGCCTGTCCTCGTTTGTGAGCGTGACAGTGTAGGATCTCGTCGCTTGGGAGGCACTGCCTACTCATATAAAGTCTTGTATTGACCATACCTAGTGTTCACCCCAGCAAGCTCATGAGCAATGTCACCAGAAGGTCTTAAGCATAACGTTGCAAAGTCTACGTACCAATGTGTTGAATCCTACTGGCGGATCACTGCCTGATCCCGCTCTACTTGAGCCACCTCTAGCTCCACTCGTAGTGCCCTAACCTCTGCCACACTCTCATCTAGCCTCCTCTATAGATCCTTCACTCTCTAGTCTTTCGTGGCGTCATGGGGCAATGTCGAAGAAGACAGTATCCCCTCCTCTCCCTCCACCATCCTCCATCTCAGGATTCTCTCAACCTTGTCCATGGCATCATCATCATCATCATCATCCTCAGCCACATTCTCTCCATTGACTCCCTCATCCTGAGGCACATCCACATCCACCTCCACATCCTCCTCCTGTCTGGCCTCCTCCTTAACCACATGCTCCTCCTGTCTCTCCACCTCCTCCTCCTGCCTCGGTTGCTCCTCCTGTCTCTACTCTTCCTCCTATCTTGGTTGCTCCTCCTCCCCTCTCTCCCCCTCCTCAACCACCTCTAGGATAGCATCTAGTGCCACTTTGGTCACACGTGGTCACACTCTCCTACCCTATCTCTGTTCATCCCTCCTCAGTTTCCGGCCATCTCCTCCATCATCCCCATCATCTCCATCATCTCCACCCCGGCCTCCGTCCCTGCCCCCATCTCACCCTCCACCCTAGCCTCCATCCTTACCTCCATCTCACTCTCCACCCCAACCTCCATCCCTCCCTCGGACCCTGGCTCTATCACCATCTCTGCCCCCTCGCCTGACTCTCGAAACACAAGGAATAACTGAGCTCCTGTCCATAGGTGTTGGCCCATTTGGATCTATCAATGGCACTAGTCTATGTGCCTACAACCATAGGTCATAGTCGGCTATGGTCCTAGGATCTGCAATCCCACCTCTCCATTCCCACTACTAGGCTCGTAGCCCATCGATCTACTACTTGGAAAAGGCTACAAGAATCGTTGGCCCCCAAGCTAACTCTCTGGAAG
Organism: Sequoia sempervirens; assembly: GCA_007258455.2. Lineage (NCBI taxonomy): Eukaryota > Viridiplantae > Streptophyta > Pinopsida > Cupressales > Cupressaceae > Sequoia > Sequoia sempervirens. The sequence continues at coordinate 52,149,600 of VDFB02047144.1, read as the reverse complement.
ACTGAGCATACTCGGTTGTCCTTGCAGGTACACCCTACTGCTCTCTAAAATGTCACAGGACATGTTGTGGAAGGTACATCTATATGATCAGTTGGCTCTACACTATCCTCCCAATCAGGTAGCGATACTATTGGCAAAGGCTGAGATGGTCCACCTCATCATCCCACTATTGGTAGTCTCATTATGGTCTCCAGATGAATGACACCATAGTATCAGTCCAATGCCACCACCAACCTATCTTCCCCATCCGTGTCTGCTGAAGAGCATCGACATAGTAATACACATAGGGCATCCCCTCCGTCAGCTACAGTCTCTAAATAGGCAGATGGAATATCGCTATATGCTCCCATGCCCATATCATCAAAAGTGTAGTACCACATAAAATACTCTCTGCCCTCTTGTAGGAAACCTCGTGACGCTGGTGGTAGAGTGTGCCCAAAAAATAGGGCCCCCAGGCATACATTGTCCTATCTCATCTCATCCCCATTATGACATCTCCCCAACCAATAAGGAACCCATGTCTGCGACGGTCAGGAATCAATATCCCGTTGATCAATGTCGCCAGGAATGTATGAAACTGAGCATATTGCCCCACCATAAACTCCCAACGGATCTCATAGCCCTGGATGTGGAGTCTTGCTCCCCCATCCCGGTAGTATGCTATGAAGGTCTACTGGCCATGGCGAGGGTCATAGACGATCCGCTCTCCTCAAATCGATAGGTGTAGAATGTGGTAAACATCCTCAAGAGTAACTATCACCTCTCCTATTGATAGGTGGAAGGATCATGTCTCAGAATGCCATCGCTCGCATAGCACAGTAAGTAGTCCCCTATTTTCCTGAATAGCAAGCATATAGGTGGCATAAAATAGACCTAGGGACATCAATCATCATCACTCCTATGGAGTAAGTTGATTAGCAAACCAGAAGGTTGACGGTCTACTGTCTTGCATGTATATAGGGGCTAGTTGTCTCTGCACAAAGCCAAACAACATGTTAGTACCTTCTAGACAATTGTTAGTATCATCAAAAAGCATTTTAGATTTCAAAAGCATGAGAATTAGCCCTAGTCAAAGTCAAAGTCAAATGCATTGCATTGACTACAATTGTGTTGTGAAACAACAAATGCATCGTTTCGTACTTCAAATACATTGCAACATATTGATTGTGTCATTTTGTCACTCAATTGCTTTGCAACAGAGCACTTGTGTCACGATATATGACACATGTGTTGCTTCATTTGAATGTGTCGCTCAAGAGGTCGAATGCATCGCGAAATGACACATGTGGCGCTCTAACCTTTGAATGTGGCTCAAAAAGGCGAATGCATCATAGTTTTTGGAAATTGTGTTGTAAACCTTTGGCCTGCCCTAAAAACCCCTTGCACTTGCATCACGATGCATCAAATGCAACTTACGCACACACATATGCATCGCAACGCATTAGTTGTTGGCCCTAAAATCCTAACTTTGACATGCAAAATGAGAAAATTACAAAGGGGGTTAGGGGTACATACCACTGGCTCTAAGCCCTCTAGTTGCCTGTAGGTCCACACAATCTTGCTGTGGTGCTCTGTCACTAGAATCACCATCCTCGTTGTAGTCCTCTTCGCTCTGAGCTCTCGAATTTGCAATGTGAATAGTGAAAATGAATTGACTTTTACGCCTTTGTCAACATATTTATAAAAGTCAAAATGGCATTTGTCAACTAGGTTATTACTAGACACTCCTTTGACCAACTTTGACCACCCCATTGGCTGCCTTAAACATGTCAGAATCTGAGACCGTCTATGCCACTGTCTTTTTGCTCATCAAATTGACTTATCGGGACCCTTTCCAATTTTTTCTGTCGCTGGCCCAAAAGTTGAAAATTTTCCCAAGGGGGCATTGATACTCTATACCTTCATTGGGGCATGGCTTTGACTTATTTTTTTTGTCACAATGCGACATGCTACATTATGACAAAGAGGGGAAAATGTAGACACCTAAAAATGACCTAGGCCTGCAATCTCTATTTTTACCACTTTCGTCCTAGCATAATTATGACATTTAATTATGTCCTTGGTCCACATTCAACTATTGATTAAATAATTCATAATTATTTAATTAATTCATGTCCTTTGTTCTTCATGATTATTAAATAAATAAATTTTATTTATTTATTAAATACGTCATTAATTGTCTAAGTCTTCCCCCAATTAAATAAATTTATTAATTTATTTAATTACCTTCTATCCATTTTATTCTTCTTGATTATTTAATAAATGAATCTTATTTATTTATTTAATGTCACTAATTCTCATAATTAAATGAATTTATTAATTTATGTAATTACTAATCATATCCTCTCAATTAAATAATTATCTTAATTATTTAATTACCTAATTTAACATTTCTCTCATTTTAAATAAATAAATTATTTAAAATGATATCACATTCTTAATTGACTATCCATTTTGGTAAATAATCTAAAAATCGATTATTTATTATCTCACAAAATCCATATTTTGAATTAATTTAATTCGAAATGGTAACTTTCCTCCAAAAATAAAGTAATTGAGCAAATTATGGATTTTTCAAATCTGGTCTTCAGTTCAACTCTTATCTTCTTGATTTTTTGAATCTCACAAATCAGGCAGTCTTTATCTTCTTGATTTTTGAAAATCTTTATTTTTTAAATTAATTATCTCATCTATTCTCCACCACCGATTCAATTCTCTCAGATGACATCTCGACCACCCGTTTAAAGATTTTTCCCTAACCCTGATTAGGGATTATCAGGTTAAATCTTGTCCTTTGATTTTAGGTCTCTATCGAAAGTCGATCTCGTCCGTCCTTTCAAAATTGCATTTTCTATAAAATGATATTTTTCTCACATTTCTGGTTTACACACATAAATTTTGTTATTTTGACGCATAAATACTTAGTATTATTTAGCATTTGAGAATCATTTTGTCATAGGCATAGGCATAGGCATTTATTTTAAATCCTTCAAAGCTTGTGTAGGACTTAGGATTTATTTTCATATTGCTCGTACATTGAATCTAAGGGCAACACATCAACCAACAAGTTAGAAGGTGCTACGAAGATGAATCATGGAGTCTTTGGCGATTAACTGGTATAATCGTTTCATCTATATTTGCTTTCATTGTAGTTTGTAGTTCTTTGGGTTTATATGCATTGTTGATTTGCTAACATCTAACATACCTAAAATTTACCCTTAGATACAGATATATACTTGCTCTGATCAGTCTTAGGTGAATCATCATCTTTTCCCAACTTGCATCCAGTTACCATAGGAGTACTTACTGGTTTGGAACTTTCCATTCTAAAATTTCTCAACATTTCTCTCACATACTTAGATTGTGAAATGAAAATTCATTTCCCTGTTTGATTAATATGTAGCCCAAGAAATAAATTAATCTCGCCAAATAGAGACATTTCAAATTACTTCTACATTTATTCCACAAACATCTTGCACATCTTTTCATTTCCTCAAAAGACAATTTCATCAACATATACCACTACAATCAAGATTTTTTCATTCTCAGTTTTGAAATACAAATTGCTATCTATTGTACCTTTGTTAAAACCTTGCTCATTCAAATACCTAACCTTGCATCCCAAGCTCTAGGAGCTTGCTTCAGTCCATATAAATCTTTCTTTAATCTGCACACCATATCTGATTGATCTATTAACTGAAATCCTTCTGGTTGTTCCATGTAAACCTCTTCATCTAGCTCACTATTCAAAATTGCTAACTTGGCATCCATCTGATAGACTTTGAAATCTTTATAAGTAGCTAGTTCCAATAACATCCTTATAGCTTCCATTCTTACTACTGGGGCAAAGGTTTCTTGAAACTATATACCTTCCACTTCTGAGTAGCCTTTGCATACAAGCCTTGCTTTTTTTCTGACAACTTTCCCATTCTCATTCAGCTTGTTTTTTAATAACATTTTGATCCAATGATATTTTTGTCTACTGGTCTTGGAACTGATTCCCAAGTTTGATTCTTTTTTATCTACAAAATTTCTTCTTTCATTGATTCCTTCAAATTTTCATCCACACAGGCTTCTCTTACTAACTTCAACTCAATTTCAAAGAGTAAGCACAAATTTACTTCAACAACAACTTTGCTTCTAGTCAACACACCTTTTGTCTTGTCTCCAATAATCTAACTTTCTGAATGATTCTTCTATACATATTTTGGTGTTCTAGGGGACATTACTAAAGCATCTTCTTCTCATTCATTCTATTCTTTTTTCTCATCTCTATCTTGTTCTTCTTCAATTTCTTCTATTCTTGCACAGTCATGTTCATCAGACATGTATTCATCAATATCAATAGAATTCTTCACTATTTCATCAACCTTCACATTCGATATTTCCACAATCTTCCTCAATCTTTTGTTGAAACATTTTTATTCCTTTCTTTTAGTAGAGTAACCAAGAAATATTCCTTCATCACTTCTTATATCAAACTTTCCCAAAGTTTCCTCATCTCTTTTGATGTAGCATTTGCTTTCGAATACCTTGAATTATTTAACTATAGGAATTATTTTGTGCCATACCTCATAGGGATTCCTTGTACTACTTGTTCTTACCTAAACTCAATTTAATACATACACAATAGTGTGAATAGCTTCTTTCTAGTAAAATTTGGGTAATTCGGCTTCAGTGATCATTGACCTAGCAACTTCTTGAACTGTTTTGTTTTTCTTTTCAACAACTCCATTCTGCTAAGGAGTTCTTGGAGTAGATAATTGTCTCTTTATTCCATTCACTTCACAAAACATATTGAACTCACGGGAGGTGAATTTACCACCTTTTTCATATCTCAAGCATTTTATTTTCAAATTCACTTTATTTTCAACCATAGCCTTGAACACTTTGAATCTATCTAATGCTTCTGATTTTTCTCTTAAAAATCTAACCCATGCATTTCTAGAATAATCATCAATTAAAAGAATAAAGTACCTTTCACCAAGTAGGCTTTGCACTCTCATAGGATGACAAAGATTTGTATGAACCAAATCAAGCAATCCAATAGTAGATTGTTTCCTTAATCTATAATAGTTTCTTGTCTATTTCACGAACTGGCAATTTCTATAGATAGCAATTACTGGCTTTGTAATTCTTGGTATATCTCTCATAGATTGAATAGTACTAATCCTTTCCAAATTATCAAAATTCCATCAACAACTTTAAGTTGATAAATATTCCCTTCATATTTCTATCTTGTAGCAATCAAAGTTTTGTATCCTTTTTGGATCTCACACTTCTCATCCTTAAACACAAGATCATATCCCTTTCTGCACATTTGACCAACACTCAATAGATTATTCCTTAAACCCTTAACATAGTAGACATCATCAGTATGATGCTTTCCATCAAAACTTATTGAACCTATCCCACAAATTTTAGCACTAGTATCATCTCCAAACATAACTAGACCTCCATCATATTTTTCAAGTTTTACAAACTTACTTTTTTCACCAATCATGTGATGTGAAAAACCACTATCAACGACCCAAAAATTCTTTTCTTGTTTAGTATGTAGGGCAGAGATAACTGTACCTTCATTTTTTTATATCTCCTCTTTCTCTTTCTCTTTCTCTTTCTCCTGAGGATTTTCCTTTGATTGTCTTTCTGAATTAGTAGAAGTAGGTTCATTTTTAATTTCCAAGAACAAGCATTCATTGTCTTTTGGATCTTCATATTCTAAGTCTTCATCTGAAATACTAGCATTCTCATTAACATAGTAAGCTCTATTAATCTTCTTTCCTTTCCTTTCTTTCTCATATCTTTGTTTATTCTTCTTAGCTCTTTCTAGACACTTTGCAACATAGTGATCAATCTCTCCACAACTAAATCATTTAAAGGGAAATTTACCTTCATACTTACCAAAGCCTTTTCTCAATATTCTTACAAAGTTAGCCTCGATTTCTTTAAATTTCTCTTCATCTAGATCTCTAGTTCTTGTAGCTTTAAAATTAGTTTTTGTTTTTCCTCCACTCCTTAGATTCGACTTCCTCATTTCATAAGATGTCAATAATCCTAACAATAGATCCTTAGTACATGTCTTGTAATCTATAGTCTACTCAATAGCACTCACTTTTTCACTATAGGCATCAGGAAGAGTTTTGAGAATCTTCTTTACAATTTTGGCTTCATCTATAGTAGCGCCAAGAGATCGCATTCCAGCCACTACCTCATCCAATCTCTATACATAAGCTTTAACATTCTCATCTTCAATCATATGTAAAAGATCAAACTGTGTTTCCAAATTCTGTAATTTTGCTTCTTTTACCCTTTCATCACCATTGTGCACTCTTTCTAAAGCATCCCAGACTTCCTTAGTTGTCTTCAAATTTTGAACCTTAATCAACTCAGAATGTACCAAACTATTCTTCAAGATGAACTTTTCCTTGTTATTTGCTCCATGTGCTTTAATTTTCTCAGGTGTACTCAAACCATTTGCAGGAGGATATGCCTAAAAATTGGAAAATCCACTATACTAAGACTCATACACTAGAAGTGGCATATTAGTCCTGTTTGGCTTTTTTGGAGGATCAAGATTTGAATATTCTTTTCAATCTCTGCTCTATCTTCTCAACCTAATTTTTGGATCTAAGTTGTTGAATTCTACTCTATAGGTGTCTTTTAATGATCTTCTAAACAGGGAGACAACTTGGAAAACTTTACAACTTGACAAATTCTTTCCAATTTTTCTCTTTAATGTGTCTTCACTCTAGATTTGCAGATGACACACTAAAGAGAGGGAAAAATGTTTTTTCGTTAGTGGAAATGTGTTTGCCTTGGTCAAACCCCATTTTGGTAATCAGACCTTGTAATGAAATCAAATGAGATAAAGGAATGATGAATGAACAAAATGTAATGTTGCAACTCACCAAACCCTAGGAATAAAATGTTGCAAACATGTATCAAATGGCTCCAATGGATGTAGATCTTGAATCTTCCTTGAATGATATGGATCTTGATTTAAATGCTTGCTTGAATCATAAAAACATACATCACAAATGTTAGCTCAAAAACAAACATGATGCATGATGACTTTGGCATAATGCTTGATACTTGAACAAGACTCCAAAACACTTGATAATCAGCTCTTGAATGCTCTTGTGAACTCAAATTTTCTATAAGGATGCTTATTCAACTTGCTAGGTCACTTGATTGCTTGTTAGGAGAAAATGAATGAAATAACCTTGTATTTATACTTGTTTATGCCAAATTTCCCAAAATTACAACACTACAAGTCGACATTAGATCTAGGAGGATAAAATGCCACCAATAATTTAAATTTAATTTAATTTTAAGCCACATAGGACTCATACACAAAAAATGGCGTATGAGTCACATTAGGCTAGGCTATGGGACACAGTTTTCAAGAAATGCTTAGATTCATGTGAAATCAAGATGGGGCCCCAAAACTTAGGTGGGACCCATATGCCCAAGGTGGCGTATGAATCCCAAATCACTAAATATGGGCCATAAAATCCAAAAAAAATATTTTTTGATTGGTCATTACATATGTATTGGGATTATCCTCAGAAAGATGCATTAATTAAGGCTTGCAGATGCAAAATAAGGACAATTAAAGAATAAATAAGCCCAATTTATTAATAAAAACCCTATATTTGTGTGAAAGTGCATGAAAACACTTTAGAACATCATGAATAATGTACAATTAAGTCCATTCAGTTCAGAAGGGCCCAAACAAGTGTGAAAATGTAACACATGACATTTTTTGACAATACAGTTGATATTGCAACCCATGGAAAAATAGAGTCAACCATTGAAATTTCTATAAAATACTTCACTTTAGCATCCTTATTCTAATTTTCCTTCAAGGTAAGTGCACAAAGTTGTGACACAATTAAGATACCACTTTTGTATTTTAACCCAAATTAAAAGTTTGGTGAGTGCAAAATTTGGCACTCTATCAAATGGCTTGAATGTTTAAGCCTAAGGCTTGTTCATACCAACCCAGTTTGGCAAGCACCATATTTGGCACTCACCAAATGTAAAAGTTATAAAAAACAAAAAAAAGCTAACTTCATTTTGCATGTTTTGTTGTTAAACCTATGACTTTTCTATGTTTTTCTCCTCCCCAATCTATGCTCAAAAAATAGAAATCCATTTTTTCAATTGGAGCTTGTGAATCTTCATCAATATTTCACTGAGATATGAAGGAGGTGAACGATGTAAGTATCTTTTCTTTTTTAGTTTCAAATTTTGACTAAATCACAGATTGAATTAGGTTTTTAACTATTTTTTTTATTTTTAGGAAATGAATTTCCACCTCCAAATGTTGAAAATCCTCAATCACCTCCTCATGAAGGCCAAACTAGTTTACAATTTTTGGCCAAACTGGACACTAAACTAATTTTTTCTAACTAAATCTTCACTTTCAGGCACCTATATCAGCTAAACCATGATGAATTTGAAGATGATGCAAACTTGTGATTTGTGACATTTTGTCTGTAGATTCTAAATTTTTTTTTTTCAAAATTTTTGGAATCAGATTGTAGTTCTTTTTCCATCTCCTTCAAAAACTAGTTTTTTTAGTAAACACCATTATTAAGGAGTGACAGTCACCGTATAACACATAACTTTTTTTCCATAAAGGATAAAATTCTATTTTTTTCAAATTTAGATATGTAACTATGATATCTAGTGCTTCCAATTAGTTTCATAGTGTTTTATTGAATATTTTTTCCTTAATAAAGTTTTGAATTCAAACCAATTACAATTCAGAAATAGGCAGATTGTATAACACAACTTTTTTTGTATGTATCAAAATTCAAAAAAAAAATTGATAATCTTCTATTTTTCCACATGTGCAAAACAAAGAGCTTGATTTTTAGTGAAAAACCTACATTCACAAGAAATAAAAAATAAATATAATGATAAAATTAAATTTATTTAAAATTATATTTTTTTGGGAAGCTTATAATAAACTAGCGGGGTTCTATCCAAGGGGGTTTGATCTAGGGTAGTTTGATCAAACCCTCTTCAGTTAGAATACTTTAAATGGAACCTTTTAAGGCTTAAATCATTATATTTTCTAAAAATATGTGATTTCAAAAAAAATTAGAATCTCCCATAAATTGTTAACCAGCTTTGTGGGATCACACTACATCAAACTCCTCCCTTAATTCCTTGACACCCCCTAGGAACACAAGAAAATATTCTAGGGAAAATAGCAAACAACAAAAAAGAACTTGAATATTTGATTACAAGGCTAAAAGATACTACTAAAAAAACCCTCATAGGAGAGGCCTTGTCAAATCCCTACAATATATCATATATCATTTAGGATCAATGAGTGCACAATTTAATTTTTTAGTGCAGTAAGAAAGAGGAACAAAAATAATTTTATGCAAATAAACTTTCGTATGGGGAAGTAAAGAAAAAGAAAATTAAAAAATATAACTTGTGTACCCTCTTCATGGGCCCGTGAACCAATCAACCTTTATCATTTGGATGCAAGAAGTTCCCCATCCATTGGTGCCACCATCAAGTGATAAAAAAATATATATTTGGATAGGTGGTGGATGGTTTTTGACTAGCCTCTGTGCAATAACTACGAGGTGCCATAATACTTTTTGAGTAAACTCTATTATGAGTTTTTCCTCAATGAGATTCCAAATTATTTTCACTATCTATTTATTTAATGATGGGGAAAAGGGGAAAACCCTAATTCCCTTAGATGTAAAGGAGATTTATGCTCTAAAGTTCCTCTTCCCCAAGCATTTTATCAAGAATGTAAATCAACAAGGCCAAGATATTTATTTTCAACCTCAAAAATGAGTTAGTCAGACCTTATTTGGTGATTATTTAATGAAAAAAATGATTAGGAAGTATTTCAAACAATGCAACTAAATGAACTATATGACCTATGATGAAAATTACAAATTCCAAAATGTACAAAAATTGAAACAACAATTTGTAGGCAAATATAAGAAGGGTTTGATAGTATGTACCTATCACCAAAAAATGTTTCTAAGTAGTGTAGAGGGATAGGGTTGCCCCTAGTTGAATGGGTCAAGGCTTCTAAAAACACTTTTTATAGTCCTTTGATGTCAAATCTGAGATGTTGATTTCTACTTGCAAACTTGGTAGAATGATGGAAATAAATTTTGCAGCATAATTTTCATATCTTGACAACCTTGATGACAACAAATGCAATAATGCAAAATTTATCTTTAAGATCTCTTCAATCCTTCTTCAACTTGTAACCTGCACATACACAAAGGGGAATTTTTTTTGTTTTGTTTGTATGGGGGTTTACCTTGGTCAAACCCCAACTTGGTAATTAAACCTAGATAAAAAGGATAATAAAAGGCAAGGGAATGATGAATGAACACTTATTGCAACTAACCACCCTTCAATGGATTCCTTGAGGGATTGAAGTCATACACATCTCTTCAAAGGAATTGGATCTTACTTGCTTGATTTTATTGAATGCTTAAATGCTTGAAAATATGAAGACCTTTAATGATTGTTAGCTTTCACAAGACAACATGAACACACATAAACTTTGACATGATGTTTATATCTTGATTAATGTTGATAATGACTGATAATGCTTCTCTTGAATACTCTTGACAATAATATTTTCTCTTGAATTGCTCTCATAAAGTTTTCTCATGCATGTTAGAATGTTGCTTAGATTTCAAATGATCAAAATATTATGTATTTATAGGTTTTTATCTAATCTCCCATGATGTCACTCTCAAATTTTGCAAATTTGAAGTGCCCATTTCAAAAAAATTCCTTTGCACTTTCAGAAGTGCACCTGATGAATATGCCCAAATGACCTACTTTGGAGGGTCGTCATTTGAAGCCAATTCATTTTCAAGAAAAACCCATTTTCAATCTCACTCATGTGTCCTATGTGATCATGCATGTCAAATTTCAGCTTCCCACGATGAGTTTTGAAAAGCAAAGTTGGAGGGTTTTGGCAGTTTTTGTTGTTTGAAAACTTTTAGTTTTGCAAAGTAGCCTCCTGTTTGAGCTTGTATTTTGCAACTCGATGATCTTCAAGAGAAAATTTTTTCTTCTCTTCATTATCCATACCAAGATGAACTCCCATGTCAGGTTTTAGAATCTCGTGAGCTGATTTACTATTTTTACTAGGTTAAAACCAAACGCAATTTGTTCAGTTTTGCACCTACATTTTCAAAAACCTTTCTAAGAGGTCAACTTTGACCTTTAGTAACTTTTGATCAATGATGATTGAAGATAAGTCCTCTAGCACATATTTTCATTGCACCAAAATGAGTTACTTTTCTAGTGGCAGCTCACCCAGTGTTGATTTGGTATTTTTGCAAAGAGGTGATCGAGTGAGTTTTAATTATTTCTGAGCAGGTTGTTGTAGAAAGTTCAACTAAGCAACTTTGAGGTCGAATAACTTTCACCTTGGGATCCATTTCTCCGAGCCGTCTATTGCATTCAATTCTCGGGTCAAATGTCTACATGCCTTCTAGTTTTCATTACTCTAGGAGGTCGTTTGCCCAGTTTTCAATGGTGATTCCAGAGCCTACTTGGCTAGTTTTGCTCATTTTGCAAAGATGTCAGAAAGCAATTTTTATTGAAAACCCATTTCATGTTTTCATTCTAGATGCATTCAAATGTTGTCTCAGAATAATTTGAGCATAAAATTTGTTTCAAAAGAATTTTTTTTTAGTCGGGCCACATGGGGCCCGACATGCTTTGCACTGTTATGGTGTTGTAAATGTTGCAATATTACAAATGAGAACAAAAATCCATTTGTAACAAAATGAATTATAGAGCATTTGTAGATTAATTATGTTGTTGTGGGCATCTGTCAAAGCATGTAGGGTGGAGGATTCATTGTTATAATTATGAATGCTCTGATGGAATATGCTAGTGAATTATGGAAGCATACACATGGAAAATAACTTGATTGGTTGAGTGATTCCAAAAGGCATTAATGTCATGAAGTACAAATTGAAGGAAATAGTGCACCATTTGAGTTTCCATGAAATGAAACAAACAAACCTCTTTGAGCAAAGGAATCAATGAGGAAAATGATCAAAGGCTACACCAAATAATTCAATGATCACATTTTTTGCATTTTGAAGTGGCTTGAGCCACATTAAAGCACATGGCCTATCCTTCAAAGGATGGAGAAGAAATTTTACCAAATGTGCATCTACTAAAATATTTTAAAAAATTTGAAACATATGTGTTTGAATTGAAGGATTTAGGGGATCGATGGAAATTTGAATGGTGGACATCAAAAGAACCAAATACATGAGATTCCCAAGCAATGCTAAAGAAGGTTGTGCATGAAGTGTTAGAAACTGCCAAGCAAATGCAATCTGTCTTACATCGCACATACACAAAATAACAAGTGAAAGGGCTATAGAAAATTTTAAAGCACACAAAATGCATTGGGAGTGAAAGAGGTGCCAACATTGAAGGATATGTACAAGATTGATATGTTGAAAGATCTCTAGAAATTAAAAAATGGATACAATTGGTGCAGCCATGAAAGGGATCAAAGAACACAAAGTGAACCTGTCAAATGCTCTAGAAACTTAAAATAAATGCAACAAGCATACAAATGGAGATGGAACGACCTAATAGAGGGATAGAGACTTGTGTTTTGTGGTGATAATAAAAGTGCAAAGATTGTGCTATATTGCAAATTGAGGGTTTGGAACTCCATCAAAGTCGTAGGAAGTACCAGCTGAAATGAACAACCAGATGACAACACATAAAATGGAGTTATTGATAAATCTTTTGAAACTTTCAAACAAATGCATTTGGAGGGAGGTGTCCATCAAACCAAATTAAAGGTAATCACCATGACAGGAGAAGAATGTCAAGAATGAGCACAAATAAATTAGGGAAAAAATGTGGAGAAAGGAAACAAAAAGAAATCCAACGGTGGAGATTGGAGATGTCAATGCAGCAAGATCTCCACCGTTCCCCGCTAGATCGTTCAAGGAAGGTGCTCACCATTTAATTCCCGTGAGATAGAAAAAATTGGACATGTGGATGGTGGTCCTGGTAGGAGCAAATGAAGGCTCAATGGTTGATTATTTTAAAGTGTTTATTTTCTCTTTCAAAAGTAAAACATTTAAAGAAATTTAAATATTGCCTAAGAATTGACTAGTAAAAGGGAGGCCCAATGAAATATTAAAGGCCATCACATTTAAAATGATAAAAGGTGGGCCCAGGAGATAAAAAGTACAAGGAAATTATTTAAATGAAACATTTAAATGTGATGAAGTAAAGTAAATGTTATTCTCTATTGGGGAATAAAATGTGTGTATGTGCAGGATCATGACGGGACAAAAAGTGGGGATATGATGGGTATGTGTTTGGTATGTGGCTGATGACTTTTTTTACCCAAAATTGACGAAACGAAAAGGGTTTTTAAAGGAGATTCTCAACCTTCCACCAATATAAATTATGCTTTACTTTGAATTTAATAAATAATTATTATTCATTTTCTATTTGAATTACGACTAAAGTTCTGGTTGATAGGTTGATTGAAAAACATCTATAGCTTTCAAACATTATCACATTTTTGAATCAAACATGTCACATTCTATGCTTTGCATACTATAGGATTTTAAAAAAAATTGAATTTCATGAAGTTTTGACCAAGTTAAGGTGGACATACAATTTTATATTTTTAAAAGTTGTAATAAAAATTCATAATTAATTATTTACTTGGAAAAAATTACAAAAATATATGCATCACATCGGGACATGAGTCCTTTACTTATATCTAAAATATTATAAAAAAATATTATCATTTTATTGTGGTTAGGGTGGTCAAACAAACACCTACTTCTTATTTTTTCCCTAAAATTTAAGTACTATTGCATTGAAATTTCAAATTTTCACCAAATAGATATATTTTTTTAAACTAAACCTAGTAGTTTAGAAACTAAATTCAATTTTCTATAGATTCTATTCTTACATATTTTTGAAATAATATATATAACTTATTCAAATTTTTACGTCAATTGCCTAACTCTAATTTTTTTGAATTTTTTGCCACTTAAGGGCTTGTTTTTTCCATGATGATCTTACACATACCCATGTAAAGGTGAAAATATGAGGTGCAAGTAAAAGGATTTTACATGTGTTGGGAAATAATTTTGATTTTTTCCAAGAGCCTCAATATTAAAGTTTTAAAATTTTAATATTTGGAAAGGGAAAGAGATAAGTGCACAGTGGAAAACAAGTATAAAGGCTCTCTTATAAAATAAGAATGATTTATTCAAAGAGGAATTATTTCAAATGGAATATTTGAAATAAAATTAAAGTGAAAATATAAATTAAAGTGAAGCAACATAAATCAAAAGACTTTCACAGAGTTATTCACGGGCAAACAAGGAGATATTTTCCAGTAGTTGGGTGAATTTGGAGATTCTTCACATGTGAAAATTTTCTGTTGCTCAACAACTTGAGGCAAAGGTATATTTGAGAGGAAAAATATATTGCAAAGAGGAGAGATGAGAAAGGATTTTATTGTTTTTTATTAACGATGGATGAAGATTCTAGATAGCACAAACATCCCAAAAAATAAATTCCACAAGTTGACACTTACAATTAAAATTTTCATCATTAAAAGATCACCAAAATATAATTTAAAATGGGTCCTAGCACATAAAGGGGACCCATTCAGCCATGGTTGAATGGGTCTTGTCCTATATTTCTAGGAAACTCACAATCCATGTTAATTTAAATATTAAATGCATTTATTTAATCTTGGTTCTCCTTTCATAAAACAATAAAAATAAGGCTTTGGAATGAATAATTTGTTAAATTAGAAGCTTAAATAAGTCCAATAAATTAAGGGGCCCAAACATACTGTGAGATTGTAAAGGTATACATTTTCCTACACTACATAAATAGCCCCCACTTTAGTGAGAGTGTGAACTTACACTTAGCCTCACACTAAAGTAGAGAAATATATTTCAAGATAGTTCCAATTGTAAAATTGTTAGAGAGATAGGATAACTAAGGATCAAGGATGTGGCCAAGCCCCCAGTAACTAAGATCCCATGACAAACCAACAAAGGTACAAAAAGAAAAAAATGTATGCAGTAGCGACACAAGCTACACAAAAATACACTATCAAAATTAATGCAAAAGGAAAAAAAAGAAAGAAAGAAAGGATGAATCATCATTAATAAAATATACTCATAAGGGCTAGTGAAATTTGATATACAATAGGTGAACCCTGAGGAAAAAATGAGAAACATGCACTTAATTCATCACAAGGTTTGTACCCATAAAGGGGTGGCAGATGGGAAAGTTGCACTAGGTCTACGGGCGCGTTTACATATGTCAACCATACCAGAAGTTATACTCCCTAATAAATTTGATGAGGTGCCACAAAATGATAAATGTGCTATTCCAATGCTACACTAAGTTCAACAACTACGAACAAAGTGAAGCAAGAATTTCAAGGTTTAACATCACAGGGGATGGATGCAAGAAAGTTAAAACCTTAAGGGATGTTGTAATCACCTCAAAAGGTAAATAGAAATAATAAAATGGAATTTTTCTTAATATATGAAAGGTCTCACCTTAGGGAACATCACTCTTGGCATCACCACCAAGAGAGGACTAGTTGAGGAATAAAATATTCACACCTTAGGGAATACTATCCATAAAATCACCACTAAGAGGAATGTCATATGCCAAGAAAGGTCACACTCATGGGATACCAAGCCTACTATCACCACAAGGAAGACACATCACACGAATTAAGAAGATAACTCTTTGATTAATATGATCACACTTCCTAGGTGATGTATAGTATCATCACTGAGAAGAGACCATGTAAAAAATAAATGGGGGACCATATATGCCCCACCTTAAAATGTTTGTGTAATCACTACACTAACATTTTAAGGAGATAGATAGGGATCTCAATAAACATACACCTAGGACAATGCTACTTAACCCCTTTCCCCCCAAGTGTAGGAAAAAGATGAGCCAAGGTAAATTATGATATGGGACTCCTTGCAAAATAAAAGATAGCTATGTATAAAGTTCAATAAATGTGGTAGTGAGCATGTTATAATTCTACAACTATCACATGGGAAGGAGTAAAGTAAACAATTGTTAGTCTATTATACCATTATATTCACTTGCAAGAGGATAAAAGTCTTTCAATACCTTATTTAAAGCATTACATTCATCGATAATATGCCCAAGTGTTCTATGATATGCACAATAAGACATGTTTGTACTTTTTACTTTCTTATTTTCTGAGATAGGTGACAATGTAATCAATCCTATGTAGAGAAATTTTTCTAAGGTCCATTTAGTCTCAGTTATAGTATGTAAAAATGATAGCTTCTTAACTTTATAAGGCTTATGTTTCTTACTCAGATGGGAAATTTTTTCATGTGAAGGTGGAGGATCTTGATATTATAATCACTTAGTTTCTTCATATGGTATTTTTTCTAAAAGAGAATGGAATTCATGCTCATTGCAAATGTACAATCCTTTCATTTTCAAAATTCTAAAGCCTTGGACATAAGTTTGTTTCAAATCAATAGGTGTATTGATAAATTTTTCCATATAGGATAAGGAGTCTCAGATGGTATAGATTCCTTGTGTTTACTATCAATTTGTGTGTACATGCTTTTTGATTGAGATACACCTTGTGGTTCAATTTCAGGATGTAAAAGATTGAACATGTCAAGTGGTGGAATTATGGGAGGTGTTAGTTATTGAAATGGGTTGTTAGGAAATTGCATTGAGGGATAAAATATTACATTTTGTTCAAGGTTACACAATGATATTTGTATGAATTCATGTATGCTATCTTCATCTTCACCCAAGGTATCTAGTTCATGAGGACAGTCATTCAGAGGTGAAGTCCATCATGAATGGTCTCAATTGCATTAGGATAATCACCAAACACACAACTTGAGACATAAACTAAAGACCTCAAGGATATCCAAATTTACCAAAACACATATCCATGATGAAATTTTATCAATTCTATGTAAGATGCAAGTATGCAATGCTATTTGAGTAACTTGAAATGCAACTTTCAAATCTGAAATATGATAATTTATTGATTTAAGATGTAGAGACCTAAAAATGATGACTTTTTAACCCAAATTTTGATTATAAATAATGTACTTTATTTTTCCAAATGAACTAGATGTAAAAATGCTTCAAAATATGTAATTTTTGAAATAGAAACAAAGGTCTACAAGTATAGGGAATCTAAACAAAAATAAAGAAATGTGTGCAAAAATTTATAGAAACACCTATACAAGGATAGGGTTTCCCAAGGGTGAATGATTCTTTGTACAAGGGTTTGGAAAATTAAATTTTGAATGTCTAAGTTAATTTTTATGATAACTATTTGTGGTTGCAAAGTGATTTTACAGTGGTTATTTTTTCAAGATTTTTTCGATGAAATGCACGTGCAAATGTATGACAATGTGTAAAAAAAGTGAAAAATTTTAGTGTAATTTTAAATGAAATTCTGATCCATATGACTAAAACATTAACTAATACAAAATATAAAGCAAAATGTATGCAATATTTTTGGATTTTTATGAATTTTTAATGATGCGAACATGCAAGATCTAACCCCAAATGAAGAATGCAAAATACAATGATGCAAAACCTAGATCTAGGGTTTAAAAGACTTCCAAATCAGAAATCAATGATGTAAGAATGTTGGGTTCACCAAAATGAAATGATGGATGGTGAAAAGGAGAAACCGTAATTCCCTTGATGTGAAGAAAGGATTGTTTAATGTTCCTCTTCCCCAAACATTTCATTAAGAATGCAAACCAAAAAGGCCAAGAGATTGAATTTCAACCTCAAAGGTGAGTCAGTCAGACCTAAGTTGGTGATTCTTTAATGATAGAAAATGATTAGGAAGGATTTCAAACAATACAACTAAATGAACTATATGACCTAAGATGCAAATTATAGATTCATGAATGTACATAAATTGAAACAAAAATTTGCAAGCAGATCTAAGAAGGGTTTGATAGCATGCACCTATCACCAAAAGATGTTTCTAAACAATGTAGAGGAATAGGGTTTCCCCTAGATTAATGGCTCCTTGATGAGGCTTCTAAAAATACATTTTACAGTCCTTTTTTGTCATATTTGAGATGTTGATTTCTACTTGCAAACTTGTCAGAATGATGGAAATAAATTTTGCAACATAGTTTTCGTGTCTTGACAACCTTGATGACAACAAATGCAGTAATGTAAAATTGCTCTTTAAGATCTCTTCAATCCTTCTTCAACCTGTAACCTGCACATACACAAAGGGGAAAAATGTTTTTTTTGTTTGTATGGGGTTTTCCCTTGTTCAAACCCTAGTTTGGTAATTAAACCTTGATAAAAAGATAATAAAAGGGAAGGAAATGATGAATGAACACTTATTGTAACTCACTACAATTCAATGGATTCCTTGAAGGATTGAATTCATACACATCTCTTCAAAGGAATTGGATCTTTCTTTATTGATTTTCTTGAATGCTTGAAAATATGAAGACCTTCAATGTGTGTTAGACTTCACAAGACAACATGAACACATATAAACTTTGACATGATGTTAGGATATTGTTTGCTACTAATAATGGCTGATAGTGCTTATCTTGAATTCTCTTGACAATAATATTTTCTCTTGAATTGCTCCCATAAATTTTTCTCATGCGTGTTAGAATTTTTCTTAGATTTCAAATGATCAAAATATTATGTATTTATAGGTGTTTATCTAATTTTCGGAAAATTAGATTCCAAAATTTGACACTTACAATTTGAATATTGGATCATTAGAAGACTACCAAAACCATATTTTAAAATGGGTCCTAACACATAAAGGGGACATGTTCACCCATGGGCAAATGGGTCTTGGCCTATATTTCCAAGACACTAATAATCCATGTTAATCTAAGCATTAAATGAATTTATTTAATGTTGGTTCTCCTTTCAAAAAAAGGTAAGAATAAGGATTTGGAATGCATAATTTGGTAAATTAGAAGATTAATTAAGTCTAATAAACTAAGGGGCCCAAACATAGTGTAAAATTATAAAGGTATACAATATATAGGTACACTACATTTAGCCCTGACTTTAGTGAAAGTATGAACTTACACTCAGACTCAAACTAAAGTAGAGAAATATATGTCAAGATAGGTCCAAGTTTATAACTGCTAGAGAGATAGGATAACTAAGGATCAAGGAGGTGGCTAAGACCCCAAAATCTAAGATCCTATGACAAACCAAGAAAGGCACAAAAGAAACACATGTATGTAGAAGTGACACAAGATACACAAACATATAGTATCAAAATTAATGCACAAAGAAAAAAAGGAAAGGATACATCAACATCCATAAAATATACTCACAAGGGATAGTGCAACCTGGTATACACTAGGTGAGCCCCGAGGAAAAAAAAGAAACACAGACTTAAGTCATCACAAGGTGTGTATCCATAAAGGGGTGCCAGATGGGAAAGTCACACCAGGTCTAGAAGTGTGTTCCCATATGTCAACCATACCAAAATTTATACTCCCTGATAACTTTGATAAGGTGCCACAAAATGATCAATGTGATATGCCAATGCTACACTAAGTTAAAATCTTATGAAAAAGGTGAAGCAAAAATGCCAAGGTTTAACATCATAGGGGACAAATGCAAGAAGGTTAAAACCTCAAGGGATGTTGTAATCACCTCAAAAGGTAAAGAAAAATAGTCTAAGGGAATTTTATTAATTTATAAAAGGTATCACCTTAGGGAATGCCACTCTTGACATCACCACCAAGAGGGGACTAGTCGAGGAATAAAAGATTCACACCTAAGGGAATACTATCCATAGCATTACAACTAAGAGGAATATCATATGCCAAGAAAGGTCACACTCTTATGGGACACCATGATTAATATCAGCACAAGGAAGACACATCACATGAATTAGGAAGACCACACTTTGATTAATAAGGTCACACATCCTAGGAGATGTATAGTATCATCACTAAGAAGAGACCATACAAACAATAAATGAGGGACCATATATACCCCCCCTTAAAATGTTAGTGTAATCACTACACTAACATTTTAAGGAGATAGATAGGGATCTAAATAATAAATACACCTAGGAAAAGGGTACTTAACCCCTTGCCCTCCAAGTGTAGGACAAAGATGAGCCAAGATAATTTTTGATATGGGACTCCTTGCAACACAAAAGATAGCTATATATAAAGTTCAATACATGTGGTAGCAAGCATGTTATAATTCTACAACTATCACATGAAAATGAGTAAAGTAAACAATTGTTATTCTTTATACGATTATATTTACTTGCAGGAGGATCAAATTCTTTCAATACCTTCTTTAAAGTATTACATTCATCAGTAAGATGTCCAAGTGTTCTATGATATTCACAGTAAGACATGTTTGTAATTTTTTCGTTTCTTATTTTCTCGGATAGGTGGTAATGTAATCAGTCCTAAGTGGATAAATTTGTCTAAGGTCCATTCAATCTTAGTTATAGTATGTAAAAATGGCATCTTCTTAAGTTTATAAGACCTACGTTCCTTACTCAAATGGGAATTTTTTTTAAATGTGAAGGTGCAAGATCTTGATATCCAAATTCCTTGGTTTCTTCAAATGGTATTTGTTCTAAAAGAGAATGGAATTCATGCTATTTGTGAATGTCACATCCTTGATATTTCAAAATTCTAAATCCTTGGCCATAAGTTTGTTCCAAATCAATAGGTGTATTGGTATCTTTTTCCATATAGGATAAGAGAAACTCAAATGGCATAGATTCCTTGTGTTTATTATATTTAGACATATGAAATTGACCTAACACTTATCACACATCCTAAATGACACTTTTGCAACATCGATATCATTATCATTGAATATCACTACATTTCACATCATGATGAGGGCCACACCACCCAAAACCCATAGAAAATGCGAGACAAAAAAATGACTCACTTTCAATTATTTTTAGAAATTGAAAGTACAGATTCAAATCTTACATGCTACAACCTCATGGGCTTGATTTATTACAACAAAATCAACTCAGAAAACAAAATCTACTATTCGAAGCCACAATCTACACTATCAGGGCCACCTTCTACAACCCCAACTTAATCCTTTTGATTTTTGCCCTAGAATGTTCTAGAAAGTTCAAATTTCCCCTTTTGTTTTGGTGCCAAAAGTCTCACCGAATGATTTTTGGCCTAGGAAGAAATTTTTATGAAATTCACTTTTTAGAGGACCAACTTCATAGGGTCATAACTTTTGATCTGGGCATCCAATTTTCTATTATTGCATATCGTTAGAAAGCTCTCAACAAGCTCTACAAAACACGAATTGACTGTAGGTCGGTTCAACCACTTTTTGAGTTGTTTCGAGGACTCTAAAGTTTTATATCTGAATTTGAAGCCGCATTGGAGAAATTTCCTAGGAAAAAAACTTTAATTTCTCCCAAACCATGCAGGGTATTGAGGTGATTCTTTTGTGACCGAAGATGTTTTTCAGCTCTGCTCCTCAAGGTAAAATTTCATGTCCATACGAGCTCGTTTTGGCTGACTTATTAAAAATAGTAAGTGCTTGTTGTTCGCTATTTATGATGCCTAAAATTCTTAAACCCCTTAAGTGCCATCATGTGACTCAAAAAAAATAAAGAAAATTAAAAAAACAATTTTTTTGGGTGATGCAAGATTGCCCTACACTGTTGGATGCTCCTGCATCAGACACCCAATGTAATTTGAAAAGTGACCCTATCACTTCTCAGGAGTTAGAGGGAAAGCAAGACAGTTAACCTCAACCTCAAATAACCATGATGAATCTTCAGTAGGCACTCCTCCCCATTTCACCAAGTACTCTGCATATTGTCTGTTTCTTGTGCTTCTACCCACATGGCTATCCAATATTTCTTCTATCTCCTCCTTCTCTGAAGAAGGTGTTGGAATTTTTAATTGTTCATTTATCAAACCCTCCTCTATATCTCCTTCATGATACTCTGTCAAATCAACAATTATGAACATGGGAGAAATGTTTATTCTACTAGGAAACTCTACCTCAAGCATTTCCTGAATCATGCTTCTTCAAGATCTTGTATGGTCCAAACTTCTTGATTTTCAACTTGTTGTATGTACCAACTGGAAACCTTTCCTTTCACAAATGAACCATGACTTCATCTCCTACCTAGAACTCCTTATACCTCCTTTTCTAATCTACCTGAGCCTTATATTGTGAGTTCATCTTGTTGATGTGTTTCTTCACTTCTTCATACAAATTCTTTAGGTGCTCACCAAAATCTTCAGCTTCATCACTACTCTTCTCCCCCTTATCCATCTTTCTTAGTTTAGAAGCAGTTCTTGGACTACTATATACAATCTGGAATGGTGATTTACTAGTGCTCCTATTGACAAAATTGTTGTAAGAAAATTATTCTTGTGGTATAATCAAAGCCCATCCCTTAGGCTTATCTCCTACTACACATCTTATCAAGTTACCCAAACTCCTATTCACCACCTTTTTTTTGCATCAGTCTGTGGATGGTGTGTAGAACTAAAATTCAAATATGTCTTCAACTTCTTTCGTAATGTCCTCCAAAAATAACCAAAAAATTTGGTATCTCTGTCTAAAACTATACTCTTTGGTAGACCATGTAGTCTCACCACCTCTCTGAAAAACAACTTTGCAACATGAACAACATCACTTGTCTCATGACACAAAATGAAATGTGTCATCTTTGAAAATATATCCACCACCACAAATATGGAATCATGCCCTCTTTGTGTCCTTGGAAAACCAAAAAAAAATCCATGCTAATATCCTCCCATGACCTCTCAGGTATAGGTAATGGCTGATACAATCTAGTATTTTGTCTTGTTCATTTCACCATCTGACATACTCTACAACTTTATACAAACTTCTTCACATCTTGTTGTAACTTTCGCCAATAATAATTCTCACTGATAAGAGAAATGGTTTTATCTCGACCAAAATGTCCAGCCAAACCTCCACTATGTTTCTCCTTGATTAGATTCTCTCTCATAGAACTCCTTGGAATGCACAATTGGCTTCCTCTAAACAACATCTCATCTTGGATTAAGAAATCTAACCATTTCATCCTATTTGATGTAATAGGTTCCAAACAAGCCTTCCAAGCTTCCGCAAATTCTAGATCTTCTGGATACAAACTCTTGAGTTCATTGAACCCAACAACCTCTATGTTCATCTCTATCAACAAATTTTTCCTTCTACTTAAGGCATTTGCAACTCTGTTTGACCTTCCACTCCTATGCTTCAAAACAAAAGTATAACTTTGCAAAAACTCAACCCATTTTAAGTGCCTTTGATTCAACTTTCCTTGACTATTGAGATACTACAAAGCCTGGTGATCAGTATATAAAACAAATTCTTTTGGAAAAAAATAGTGTCCCCATTTCTTCAAAGCCTAAACTATATAATAAAACTCTTGATCATATACATAATATTTCTTCTTAGAATCATTTAACTTCTCACTGAAATAGGCAACAGGCTTACCTTCTTGACTCAAAACAACTCCCATGGTAGTGCTACTAGCATCACAATCTACCTGTAAGACCTTATTGAAATCAGGAAGTTCCAAAATAGGTTGCTCTATAACTTTCTTCTTCAACATATCAAAACTTTTGGCTGCTCTTGTAGTCCAGTTAAACTCTTTTTTATCCCCTCTCATAGCTTTAGTTATAGGTGCACAAATACTACTAAAATTCTTAATAAACTTTCTATACAAACTTTCTAGACCATGAAATGATCTTACCTCTGTAACATTCCTCTGGGTAGGCCATTTAATGATAGCTTTCACCTTCTCTAGATCCATTTTAAGACCCTTTGTTGAGAGAAAAAATCCCAAATACACCAACTCTCTCTTCACAAAACTACATTTCTTCAAATTAATCAACAACTTAACATCCCTTAGTTTCTAAAAAAAAATCAGATATGCATCAAGTGCTCCTCCAATGTCTTCTTGAAAATCAAAATATCATCCAAATAAACAATAACAAATTTTCCTACAAAAGCTTTTAGTACCTCATTCATAAGCCGCATAAAGGTGCTCAGTACATTTGTTAGCCCAAAAGGCATGACTAACCACTCATACAAGCCCTCCTTGGTTTTAAAGGTTGTCTTCCATTCATCTCCTTCTCTAATCTGGATATGGTGATATCCACTCTTCAGATCTATCTTCATGAAGTACTCAGCTCCACTCAAACAATCCATAATGTCATCCATTCTTAGCAAGGGAAATATATACTTGATGGAAATCTTGTTGATGGCTCTAGAGTCTGTACATATCCACCATTCCCCATCCTTATTTGGTGCTAGTACTGCAGGTATTGCACATGGACTCAAACTCTCTCTAATCAATCCCTTCTGTAACAACTCTTGCACTTGTATGTTCAAATCTTCGTTCTCTGTTGGAGTCATACAATGAGTTTCCTTATTCACCAAACTGGCTCTAGGAATTAGGTTCATCTAATGACTAATCTTTCTTATTGGAAGCAAACCTTCAGGTACATTATCATAAATAATAGCTTGAAACTCATTCAACAAATCTGAAACCTCTACAAGTACCTCAATAGTATCTTCTTTATCAACTCGAGGAATCAATACAAAACACATATGCTCATGCTTCATACCTTCTAGGAACTTTCTTCCATCAACCAAAAAAAATCTTGCATTATTGCATACCTTTTCCTATTCCTCTTTCAAGGGATTCAACTTATGATGAACTCCATCCTTTGTCAAAGAATAGGTGTTGGCATTTCCATCATGTATTGCTCGCCGATCAAACTACCACGGTCTGCCTAACAACATATGACAAACATCCATAGGCTTAATATCACAAATACCTCATCATGGTAATTTCCAATCTTGAACTTTAATATAAATTATTCATTTACCAAGGCTTTATCCTTCTGCAACTAAGCAATGTGGTATGGGTTCGGATGCCTTCTTCTCTCCAGCCACAACTTACTAACCATTTCTTTTGAAACAAGGTTATCAGTACTACCTCCATCAATAATAACATTAAAAACTTTACCTTCACACTTACATCTGGTGCAAAACAAGTTCTTCCTTTGAGTTGTCTCATTCTCCTCATTCAGGAAGGCTCTTCTAGTAATAAGAAAATCCCCTCTTTTTGCATCCTTAGAATGTGAAAACTTAGCATCTTCATCAACATGCGCACCTCATGTATTACCCTCAGGTCTTCTATTTGTCCTTCTTTGATGTTGAGGACACTCATAGACAATATGTCCTCCACACTGGAAAAAAGTTCCATAGAAGCCTCCTCTTCCCGATTCTCATCCAGATCTTCCCCTTCCTCTTTGGTATCCATTATTCTGATCACGAGGATGATTGGTATTATCTCCTTTCTGGTTTTGGCTACTACTGGATCCTTCACACTTCTTTTGATCTTCATTTCGACCTCCATATGACCATCCACCGGTCTTTCCTCTATGGCCTCCACCTCGTTGTTTGTTCTCAAACCTCTTGTTTAACCATTCTTCAACCTTTAGAGAAAATTGATAAACATCCTCAATGGTGGTCATTCTTACTAGTTCCAATTCTTCATGTATGCTTGGCTTCAACCTATTAATATAACAGGAAACTTTCTCATTATTTGCCTCAGAATTTCCTGTCTAAATCAGGACCTTGTGGAATTCCTCTGTGTATTCTTTCACTATCCTTGTTCCTTGCCTCAAGCTCTGCATCTTCTTGAGTAGCTCCAATTCGTAATCAACTGGAATAAATTGTTTCTTCAATTTTGACACCATTCTATCCCATCTAGAAATTTTATCTTTCCCTTGTCTTCCTCTTTCTAATTGGACCTCTTTCCACCATATACTGGTGTGACCTTTCAATTTTGTCTTTGCAAACCTCACTCTGTGAGGATCTTCAATCTCCTGAAACTTTAAAAATTCCTCCATGTCATTGATCCAATCAATCAATTCTTCAAGATTCAGATTTCCACTAAAAGTTGAAACCTCCATTTTAGGTCTCTTCCCAATTCTTGAGATTGCTTGCAGCAATCTTCTTTCTCCATGATCCATTGGATCCCACTCTTCCTCTTCCATTTCCTCTTTTGTTTGATCTTCACTCTCATCTCTATCTCTTTGCACATCTCTTCTTCAAACCTCTTGTTGGAAGGTTTCTAATTGCCTTCTAAGGGCTCTGATTTCATGTCTAGGTGGAACACCTCCACCCTAGCCTCCACCTCTACCATACTAAGCATGTCTTGGAGGAATCTTGAATTCAACCCACATTCATAGGTCCTACTACAACTACCTCATGTTTGATTCTCTGTTAGAAGCTCAAGAACTCCTGCTCTGATACCACTTGATGAGGGCCACACCACCCAAAACCCACATAAATCATAACAAATATCAACATAGAAAATGTGAGACAAAAAAATGACTCACTTTCAATTATTTTTAGAAAATCAAATTACAAATTCAAAGCTTACATGCTATAGCCTCATGGGCTTGATTCATTACAACAAAATCAACTCAGAAAAGAAAATCTACTATTCAGAGCCACCTTCTACAACCCCCACTTAACCCTTTTTATTTTCCCCAATAACCACCCTAGAATGTTCTAGAAAGTTCAAATTTCCCCTTTTATTTTGGTGCCAAAAATCTCGCCGAATGATTTCTAGCCTAGGAAGATTTTTTTTATTAAATTCACTTTTTAGAGGACCAACTTCGCGAGGCCATAACTTTTGATCCAAGCATTCGATTCGCTATTATTGCATATCGTCAAAAAGCTCTCGATGAGCTCTACAATGATTAAATGGATCGTAGGTCGGTTCAACCACTTTTTTGAGCTATTTCAGGGCCTCTCAAGTTTTATATCTGAATTTCAAGCAACATTAGAGAAATTTCCTGGGATGAAACTTTAATTTCTCCCAAACCGTGTAGGGTATTGAGGTGATTCTTTTGCACCCAGAGATGTTTTATAGCTCTATTCCTTAAGGTAAAATTTCACATCCATATGAGCCCAGTTTGGCTAACTTACTAAAAATAGTAAGTGCATGTTTTTCACTATTTCTGACGCTTGACAGTCTTAAACCCCTTAAGTGCCATCATGGGACTCAAAACAACTAAAGAAAATAAAGAAAACATTTTTCTTTGGTGATGCAAGATTTCCCTGCATCGCTGGATGCTCCTGCATCACATCATTTACATAAAAAACCCTAATTTCCTCTACTAGTTGAATAATATTACATTATTTAATTAATTCACTTTTTCACCATTGTCTACCAATTAAATAAATTTCATTTATTTAATAAATTCCTAATATAACTTCATTACTCCTAATTAATGTTGATAGGTGTTTTATACACTTTCTCAACATAGGCAATGCATAAGTGCATCACCTCTCTTGAAAGGAAATCTCCAACAACAAGTTGTTAAAATTACCCCAAGGTCTCTCGGGTGTCAGGTCATGACTTGCTTAGAACATCTCAGTGGTTTCATGTGATCTTGTTGGTAATCATAGGGAAGCCTTATGTAAGTTAAGTTGGAGGTGAATTGGTCCTTCAAATGGAGTTCTTAAAGTGTGGAAATTGATGTGTAGTTGTTATAGGTTCAAAACAACAGTCTATAACTCTATTTCATCATCGGATTTGGCTTTACAATGTGCAATGAACCTTGTTTAAATCACCTTTTAAAAGAAAAATCAAAAGATAAGGGGAAGAGGAAAGTTCCTAGATTTGAAACTATTGATGAAAAGTGATAATGGAGGACTCTTCAATGGACAACCTTCTCAAACTAAGTTCTAGTTAACCAAATCAACTCACAGTCTCATGAAACTAGTACAATCTTCTAAGGTTTGCAGATTTCAACCATTCATTCACCATAAAGCATGAACAAAAGATAGAATTGAAGTGCAACATTCAGTTAATGTCTAGAATAGTTTTACACTACTATTTATCATTAACAAACAACAAAAAGCATGGACAAGGAAGGGCATCAACACAACAAAATTCCTCAATACCAATGAACAACATCTACTAATCTACCAAAGAAAGCTAAACACATGGAACAACAAATTTAATCTACTCAATTAAACTAACTATGAGGAGAAGAATCATTCAACATGAAATGGAACTCTAGAATCCACCAAAATCAATGAATTTCTATTAAAATTCTAGCAGCATGTCTTTACAACAACTTAACTCAACTCTTGAAAATGAGAGGAGACCCCATATTTATAGTGTCCAAAAATAAAAATGAATGGACAATATTTAATCTCATTGTGTGGCCAAGATTCACTACAAATTAGGGTTTCACCTATCCCCAAAAATTTTACAATATAAAATACACTTTTTTCTTCTAGCCTATTTTGTCTTCTAGTGAGTAGTCTGTAGCAATTTTGTCCTTTAGGTAGTTTCCTTTGTTGTATCTATACTGTGAGGAATTCATCATCAATCATCAGATTCCCTTCATGCTTCTTCATAGTAACATATTCCAAAAACTTTATGATCAATGCCTTGAGCTTGTTCCACTCCATTAAATCAGATTGAAGTACTTGGAAGTTCAATTTCCTGGATCGGCCAGTGATTACATCCCAATCTTTGTCACACTTGGGTGTATTCTTTATCACTTTCTCTGAATGAGCGAAAGCTTGCACAACAAAATCCATGAAGTCTAATGTGAGGGAATTGGTGGCTCCATCCTCCATCTTCTTATGGAATTAAGGCTTTATCTTCTCTGGATCTAGCTCAACAAAGAGAAAATCATAATTTTTCATTAGCTTCAGGTATTCCTCGCAAGCCGTTCTGATTTCCTTGGCCCAATCAATATCAAGCTCCACTTCATGGAGTACCTATTCCAATATTTCTCTCCTGTGACCAAGGCTTAATTTCTAGGTTTCTATAAGCCAATGATCATCTTTTGCTAGTGTAAGCTCCTTTTCCTATGTTCTCTTAGGCATCTTGAGGATAGCCTTGAGCTTAGGGTATGTAATTCTATATAATTATGGGAAGTCAATGCAAAATTCTCTTATTCCTTCAAGTTGCTTTTGCACTTCCCAAAATTTATTTTTCATTCTGATAGCACAACTGATGCTCATATTTCCATTATAAACCACCCATCAAAACCAATCCTCAGTCGCCTTCATCTAGTTCTTTCTCCTTTCTAGTTTATTGATATGACCTTTCAAGAGTAGCAGAGGAGTAGTTGATGATGTTCAGGGAAGCTCCTCATCCAAGGACCATTGTTGTATGTAGGCTATTAGTTTTTCTACTTGTTCTTTTAATTCCTCCTTAGAGGACTTGTCCTTATGCATCTAGTGCACAATAGTAGCAATTGATCCTTGAAGATGATCAATTTTCTATTCTTTCATGGTTGTTCCCAAGTCAATGGTAGATATATTATAACTAACTCCTCCTTCCACCATTGGAGTAGCTATTTGCATGGTCCTGGATCCTGAGGCATCCATTGTTAAGTGGGAGATGACCTTCGGTTTCTTTTCCTTCTTTTTGCTTATCTACGCTCAAGTCAAGATGACTTCTAGTCTGGCTTTCAGATCCATGAGGACATGGGCCTTCTTCTACAATTATTTTTCTAGCCATTCACGCATTTGGGACCTCTCTTTTGGTGATTCATGATCACCTTCATCTTCTTGAGTATGCTGAATTTCCATTTCTTTGCTACTCAGAGCCTTTTGTTCTTCCTTGTATTCCTCTTCTTCGTCTAAATCTCAATTAAATAAATATTCTTTCTCTAGAGATTTAGTGGTGGCTATGTTTTTCTTGTGGCTATCTTCCCCTTCAGATGTCTTCTCTTCTTCTTCTTGCTTATGCTCTTTGTGGTGCTTTACCTCTGGGTTCTTTCTTGTTTCAACCTCTTCTTCAGGCATGTCTTCTTCTTTCTTTTCCTCTTTCTTTTCTTCTCCTTTTTGCGAAGGAGCCATTTCCTCATCATGACTGGGGATTTTTTCTTTTTCCCTAGTTGGAGGTTCTATGTTTACATCCATTTCATCGTAAGTATCTTTCTTCTTCTCAGAGGGATACTTTTCAACTTCCTCCCCAACATGCTTCAGTTATTGGGCCAAATCATCTTCAAGCTCTTGGTTAGAAGTTTCTACAATGTATTTCACTCAAGGGTCTTCAACATCTTCCTCAAAATATTTTGTTTCCTCCTCTTCATGCACCACTTCATCAATAACAAGGCACTGGTGCTTGGGGTGCTCATGATAATCACCAGGCTCTTCTTCCATTTCTTTAGCTATTTCCCTTTCTTGTCTCTCCAACTCTTCAAAAATTTGCATTGTTGCCTCCATCATAGGTGGTTCAGTCAGAGGAGGAGGGCTAGGGAGGGCGACAACAACTTCAGCTAAAGCAGCTTGTACTATAGGATTCATCAACACCCTAGAAACCTTTGTTGGTATGTTCTGCATGTGTTGAGAAAAGGCCTCTGGGAGCGAGATGGTGGGCATTTTCATTGCTACAGTGGCCAATGGAAGGGTTATTGATGGAGACATGGGGGCAGAAGAGAGTGGAGAAGTGGTGGTGGAGGAAGAATCTATCACCATAATTTGTGGATTAAGTGAGTTAGAGGAAAGGTGAACTAAAATGTGCACCACAGGTGGAGAAAAAGCAAGCATTGCTTGAGTAGCAAGTGAAGCGATTGTGGCAGCGAGAGCAGAGGCAATAGGTGGGGACTTTGGCCTCTTCTTCCTCTCCCTCATAGAGTGGGTCCTCTTGAATGGTGGGAATCTTAGTAAAACCACCTGACTTCTTTGCTTTCTTAGAGGGCTCACCCTCAGACACCTTTTTGAAATAGACTTTGTGCTCGACCTGGCGTTCAGCCACCTCTTTTCTCTTCCTTGACTAGGTAGTGGGAGTAGACTTTGAAGATTCTCTAGATGGGGAAAAAATAGTGGCACTATTGAACTTTCTTTTGGGCTCATCCTCAAGCTCACTGTAGGTTAAAGTAGCTCCTTGTAATTTCAATTGAGTGATCTACCCATCAATCCATTGTTTTGTTCTTTCCTCTATGGGCTTCATCAAAATATCAAGGTCATTGACCTCTTTCTCATTCTAGTCAATCAGGAGCAATGACAAGTTGGCAACAACATCATATCTTGGATCTATCACTTTGTTTTCATCCTCCACAACTTGGCCTAGCACTAAAAACAAGTTGACTATCTTGAAAAAATATGTCATCATGTGCATGTAGTGCATCATACACACTTCTTTATCATCTTTGCAATTCGCCCAAAATTCTTTGACATTGTGGAGGTGGGAATATTCTTTTCCAACCATCTTTTTTAGTTTTCCATATGGATCCATCTATGGTCTGGCAGTGTGGAGCTCTAGGTTGTATTCATTTATCTCCTTTTCAAAATATTTTTCACATTGGAATGCAGGGATCGCATACATGCCTTGGCCAAATGTGATGGGATAGGGAATCCCTGACCTATGCTTGTTCCTCAGAAGTGTAAGTGCATGTTTTAGATTCCTGGAGATTTCAAGCAATATGAGTCGGTCATTTGGATACTAGGGTAGCTTATATGGCCTCTCTTAGAAGCCTTTTGTTTTGATATAGGTAAACGTGGGAAACTGGATGAAGAGAAATCCAATACGGTGGATGAAGGAATTTGCACTGTGAGTGATGCTCCTTTCAAAGTCACCTACAAGTAATTTAATAATGTGCCTGATAAAGGCATCATTAACTCTATAGTAGTCCTTTTTGAAATTATTGTATTGGAGTTAAGGGTATCTATCATAAATCTTCAGTTCCCTCCTGGGAGTTTGGCTTGGTGCCACAAACAAACCTTTATATTGAGCACGGTTGGATAGTAGATAGACCAAGTATGAGGTCATATAGAACTATGAGGTCTTCTTTATAGCTACAAATTGCTCATGTAGGCAATTGCTAATCATTCCTGCCCAGTGAAATTTAGTCTCTCCTCTAATGATTTCTTCTATGAAGTACAACATCCATTCTTGGAAGAAAGTTGTAGTCGGGAGGCCCATGACTCTGCTTAATAAGGTTACCAATTCATGGTAGTCCTTTTAGAAATCACTTTTGAAGATCTCTTGGGGCACTTTATTTGCATTGCCCATCTTCTCTTTTAACCAGTATTGATTGATTAATTTCTTGCACTTGAGGGGGTTGGCTTTCTACATGCTCTCGACATATTCCTTAGATGTCTCCTCCATTTCATCAAAGGTGGGGATATGGAAATTTTTCCCAATATATTTGGAAGACAATTCATCCAATATGTTGTCATCTCTATCTACAATTCTCTTGGTGCTTTCTTGATATGCCTCTCTGCAAGCCATTACTAATTTGGGAGCCATGAGGGCAGGTGGGAAACTAGTGGCATTGGCCAACCCACTCTTTCTAATCTTCCTAGCATTCTCTATGGTAGTGTTGATAATGACCCTCTGCTTGAATTCATCAATTTCAATGTGCCCCAAGTTAGTATTTGAGACCTTGTCCTAGTCTATGGTGAACCTTGACTTGAGGTCCTCTCCTTGAAACTTGTACTTCATTTGATCCTTGTCTTCCTTCCCTCTTGGTGCTTTGGAAACTTTCTTTCCCTTTTCCTTCTCTGTGGATGCTTCTGAAGGTCCTGCAACTGGTTCCACATATCCTGCAAGTAGAGGAGTAGTAAGCATATTCATGTGCAAAACAAGGGAATGTCAGAAAAAACTTGCAAAATCCATGTTAGATCGATCAATTCATCATTAAAGGATTCTAACATTCCTTTTAGATCATCATTATCCTTTTGATGGAGGGAGATATGGCAATGTGGTCTGAGGGGTGCGGACTTCCCTGGACTAGCAGCTGTTTTGGAGGTAGTTACAAAAAAATGGAAAACAAGGCATGGCTACCTGCATAGTTCTTCCCGCATTAGAATTTTGGCATGAGGTGGGGCCCACTAAGGAGGTCAAGTCATTTTAGCACATGGTTTAAGTCATTTTGAGGTTTTGGAAATGTTAACTTCACCTTTCAGGCATGCGGGCCTAAGGAGTGCAGGAGCAAAGGCTATCTTGGTTGTTTTAGGTTTTGCCATTGAAATGGCGTAGGTAAAGCCATGTCCCTCAAGCAGCATCCCAAAATGTAGGGCTCAAGGTCCTGGAGGATGACACCCTTTTTTCTTTGAAGTTTAAATGGTTTAGTTGGGTTCGAGCAGGGAGATGTGGAAAGACATTGGGCGCTAGCTGTTTGGAATGGCAGAAAGAGGACGACAATCCACCAAGGGTGGCCTACATGGTTGGGTTAGTAGGGAGTTACAGCAGGGGTCATTGGTTTGTTAGTGGCTAGATGAAAGTGGTGAAGTCAAGCCCCACGTAGTGGGTGAGAGGCATCAGTTGGCAGTTTCGAAGCGGCGAGAGTGAGACAAAGTTTCACAAGCAGCCACCCGCATGGCATAGCCCACATGGTGTTCCATGCTTATCCATTTCCTTTTGGGCTCAAACGGCTGTAGAAAGTGTGGGGTCCACTAGGTGGATGGGTGGTCAATCAAGGCTGTTTTGGATGGTGATCAAACGATGGAGGCCCACAGATGGAAGTCTGCAATGGGAAACCCACCAAAGTGGCCAACACTTAGTCATTTTTAGCACAAAGGATTGGATGAAGATAGCCAAGGTGGGGCCCACAGATGGAAGGATCCCAAGGATTTTTCATTTGGAATGATCATTGAATGGTGGCGAAGTGGTGGTGAAATCTCGTAGGAGATGGTTTGCAGGGAGTTGTGTGCTAAGTTGAAACTACAGATAGGAATGTAGTGGGACCTGCAAGATGGGTGGTCAAGACTAATTGACCTTTTTGGAACTACACAACATGAGGGGTGATCCAGGTGTAGAAGCCTGCATTTTTGGACCTGATGGAGTGTAAATCTCTTGTTTTAACTTATGATTTTTTCTTAATTTTGAATGGTGACAGTTGTGGGTAACCACCCTCCCACATGAGCAGGCCTAAGGGAAATGACGACTAGATTTTAAAGTTTGTCATTTAAGGATCAAAGCAATAGTGGCAAAGGGTTCGCAGGCTACAAGGGCATGATTTCCCTGGTTTAAGAATGATAGCGAATGATGAAAGATTCGCATGAATTTCTAAGCCAGGTTTTCAAAGTTTTTCAAAATTTCAACACATGGGTTTTGCTCGCCGTAATGTGATCTAACTAGTTTAGAGTTTCCTTTCATTAGAATTTTAACAAATTTTGCAAAAATTGAAGAATACTCATGACATAGATGATTCTGGAAAACTAACCTAGAAAATTGATGAACGATGTGAAGAGAGTGCAAATAACGATGCTCTGACGACAATGAGATCATGCAGGCATGAAGGCGGCAGTAGCTACAAGCTCTAACAAGTTTTATGGATGTCTAATGGTGAAAATGACCCATCGAAATTGCTATTTATATAATTTAGTGCATTAAATCTATGTCATAAATTTTGGTACAACAACGGTTGAGGTTGGTGAACATACACTTCAAAAGAACTAGCGGTAGGAATGACGGGGTCCATAGGGCAGACAACATTCATGTGTTGGTCATCTAGCGAGTTTGGAAAAAAGAATGGAGACAGAGGCCATGGGTCTCATAGAACAGCCAGACATGCCAACTTGGCCACTATTGGGATGGTGAAACGGGGACAAAGTTCCACATAAGGCGGCCTGCATAGGTGGACCCACATAATGTGAAGGATAATAGTTTCAAAGTTTGAAGGAAAATTTCCAAGGGAACTTTGCAGAGGCTAAAGACTTGGAAATTTTGAGGGTGGTGAAACTTGGTCAACTTGATATGGTGACTCTAGGACTCCTTGACCACTTAGGACTCAAAATAGGGGGCACACAAAATAAGGGGAAGGAAAAAGTGACCCAATAAATTGAAAAGAGAGGGTCCCTATTTCGGACAAGGCATGTGTGCTATAGGCACAACAAATGGTGACTCTATTGGGGAACACTCTTGAGTGTTCTAAGGATAAATGCTCATTCAGAACCCTGAATCTCTAGTTTCATAGACCAAGGGTTGGTTTCCAAAAGTGAACTATGGTAATTAAAGGGGGAACAGGATCCTTAATTGAATCAAATCACAAAAGTGTTTTAGAAGTGTGTGTGTATGGTGAATTCATTCCCCTTTCCTTTAGAAACTATGATAGATGATCATTAATTAGACCAAGCAAGCTATACAAACTGTCTAACTCCAAAAGTAACCTAGACATTGCCCCGCTGCCAATCAAGCATCCATAACCCCGACAGAGTTGTCGTTGTGACCCCTCGAACATCTCTCTACTACTAGCTAGGTATCCATATCCCTAGTAGAGTTGTCCACACACCCACATAGTTGCTTGATTTCAACATTTTCTTTTCGTTTTCCCTCTTTTGATATCTTTTTTAATATTCTTTCTTTTGCTCAACCGTGTAAGCCTTGAAGCTTACAGTGGGTTTGGAAACATAGTGGTCACTGAAGCAGACATAAGATTTTCACTTGCTACACTGTCATAATGACCACCATACAGCTCTTCAAAAACCATTAGTCTATGTTTTGTGCAAGATTTGAGACAAGATGTGAGAGGATTCAACCAAGGGTCATATTCTAGGTCAAGTTAGCAGTTTAGGTAAGGAGACCATTCCATAGCAGCAATCAAAGACTAATAGTTGAGAGTGAATATTTATCCAAAGAACACTAAAAGTGAGCAGTAGAGTGGACCATTTTTTGAACCGAGCATGTCCACCGCATCAGAGACAAAGAACACCGTCAGAAAAATAAGGCAGTCAGGAGACAAGCAAAACAACAGTGAAGAAAAAAAGTGAAACAACAAAACAAACAAACCCTAAGCTAACCTACAGGGAGTTAGCTTGAAAGATTTTAGGAAAGGAAATAATGCTTAAGGTGCTACCCATTGATGGGAAATGAGACATCTTCACCAATTAATGTCTTGAGGTGGAAAGCATTATCTCCCAAGATTTTAGAAATCTAAAAGAGGCCAAGCCAGAGCTTGTCGAATTTTTCATGTCCCCCTTTCTTTTCATGGGCCTTGTCCCAACATAGGACTAGATCAACAATTCTAAAGGCCTTGACATTGGCTCGCCGATCGAACCATCTTTTGACCACACCCTGGTGTTTGGAAAAAATTTCAATGGCATGTTCACACACTTCTTCCGAATGGAGCAATTTAGCTAAGAAGGCCTCTCATCAATCCCATTCTTCATAAAAGGTGTTGATGAATTGGAGGTGGGGATCTTAAGGTGAACAAGAAACACAAGCTCCAAGCCATAAACAAGGTGAAACATGGAATCACCTAGGGCAGCCTTGTGGCATGTACGATTTTCCCAAAGGGGAAAATGAAGCTGAGTGTGCTAGTCTTTAGGATTCCTATCAAGTAGTTTTTTTATCACGTTGATTAGGTTCTTGTTTGTGGATTCAGCTAGGCCTTTACCCTAGGGATAATAAGTAGATGATAATTTAAAGGCAATTTCATAGTCAAAGGCCCAACTAGTGAATTTGAGTGAAGCAAAAGTGGGGTCATTATCACAAACTAAAGTGTATGTGCAACTGAAACAATTTAAAATGAAACTTTCAAGAAAATTGGTAACTACCTCTATGGTGCACTACTTACATGCAATTGCTTTTTTCCATCTAGTACAATAATTAGAGGGAATTAGAATGTAGTTGTGTCCCATAGAAGATGGTGGGCTTATCAGACTGATGAAGTTGAGACCCCATTATGCAAATGGTCTTACCTCCAAGACTGGTTGTAGCGGGATAACAACATTTCTTTCTCTAGTCACGGCAGTCTGGCAGACGTGGCACATATGAACATGACTATGCGCATCCTTGAAGACTTTTGGCTAGTAATATCCTACTTGTAGGATCTGATGAGCAGTCGAAGGTCCAGATCCATGACCAATGCCAAACTTATCATGAAATTCCTTCAACACACATGCTGCTTCTTCTTTTCTGAGGAATCTGAGGTAGATTCTTTCATGATTCTTCTTATAAAGTATAGACCCTCATATCATGTAGCTACTACTCTTCAACCAGAGAGCATGCTTCTAAACTCCTTGTAGAGGAGGTGGGCATTTTTTGTTCAACAGGTAGTAGATAATGTTGTCATACCACTTTGCGGGAGAAATGTCTTCAAGTTGGTATTGCTGAACCGTAAGCTCAGGACTGGATTCAAGTGCTTTTTTAGCTATTGTATGGGTAAGGGATTTCCCTCTTACTATTTTCATTGGTTGAATTTCCATGTCATATTCCTACAATAGGGTGACCCACTTTTCTCTTCTTTCTCCTAACTCATTTTTCATTAGCAATGTCTTCACTATCGGATCAAGGACGGTGGAAAACACCTTGTTCCATAGGATGTAATGTCTGAATTTTTTAACTTCCCTGACTAAGGGATACACTTGCTTCTCTACATTGTGATATCTCAATTCAACATCTTTTAAGGGAGCACTCATGAAGGAAATTGGGTGCTCATTCCCCTCATCATCCTTTTGAGTCAATATGCTGGCACATCAATGATCTGAAGCAAATGAGTAAATATAGAATGGCTTCAAGTAATCAGGGTTGACTAGCATGGGTGCATCAACAATTTCTTTCTTTATTTCCTCGAAGGCCTAATTTTCCTCTAGAGTCCACTCAACTTTAACATCTTGCTTCAACATGGCGTTAAGGGGCTTGACTATTTCAGCAAAACCTGTAATGAACTTTCGAACGAAGTTTATCTTCCTGAAGAAAGACTTCAATTCTTTCTTGCTTCTTGGCAATTGAATCTTCAAGAGGGACTGAATACACTTAGGGTCTATTGAGATAGCTCTCTCTGAAATGACGTGCTCGATCAACTTACCTTATGTAACTTTGAAGATGTACTTCTTCGAATTAAGGGAAATCCCAAATTCCCTACACTACTAAAAAACTTTGCACAAATCAAAAACATGATCACCCTATTTCTTTGAGAACACAATAAGATCATCCATGTAGATGATAATGCACTTTTTGATCAGGTCTTTGAAGGCTATGTCCATTGCATGTTGGAAGGTGAAACTGGCATTGATGAGTATGAATGAAATTATTCTTTATGCAAAGGTTCCCCACTTGGTGGTGAACGTTGTCTTGTGCCTATCTTCGTATTGCACCATAACTTGGTTGTACCTAGAGTACCCATCCAAGAAGGACATCATCTGCAAACCATTGATGATCTGAAGCACTTCATCCATTAAAGGCACCTGATAGTTGTCTTTTTCCAAAGCTCTATTCAAATTATAGAAGTCCACACACAATTTGATTTCTCCATTCTTTTTCCTAACCGGAACCAAATTGGCCACTCATGTGGAGTTCCTAACTAGAAATATGATTCTAGTTGAAAGCAACTTCTACACTTCCTTATAAATGATGGGCTCCAATAATGCATTGATGGGATGTCATTTTTGGAATGGCTGTACATATGGCTTAAGAGGAATGGTATGTGTGATAATCAAGGTGTCATATGCCTTTAAATCCTCATAGTTGTAGAAAACTACATCATGATATTACTACAAAGCACCAATGATCCCTTTATTTTCTTCTGGCATGCAGACTTTACTAATGAATACATTTTTAATCTCTTTGATTGTTTTGAGCTTGTGAGTGTCACAGTGATTATTAATGGAATACTTCTTTACCTACTGATCATGGTCTTAGATCTGATCTAGGTCAAATATTTATTAAAGATGAACCATTCCTCTTGGAATAGTGTTCGTTTTAAGGTTGATGACCCCTTCTATATCTAATTCAGCCTCTTCAGGCTTAGCTTCATCAATTATCTAATTTGCAAACACATTGGAACTAGAGATAAATTCCAAGATGTGCTTATCATCATTAAACACCTAG
Organism: Sequoia sempervirens; assembly: GCA_007258455.2. Lineage (NCBI taxonomy): Eukaryota > Viridiplantae > Streptophyta > Pinopsida > Cupressales > Cupressaceae > Sequoia > Sequoia sempervirens. The sequence continues at coordinate 52,110,683 of VDFB02047144.1, read as the reverse complement.
AAATGGGTAATGTTGTCTGGCATAGATGTGGTAGAGGTAAGCTCAATGGTGAACCTTTTAAGACCAGACAACGATAATGGTTGAAGGGTACTAGTTGCTTGAGCCAAAGTGTCAGTAGTATGGTTTTGGGATTGAGGGATTAGTTGAAAATTGAAGGCATCTAAGCTTTCTAACAAGTCCCAAACTCTACGCTTATAATTTTCTAGTCTTCTACCATGGCAAAAATACAATTTTCTAACTTGTTTTATTACCAATTTTGAATCACCAAAGACCTACAACATTTTAACTATATTTCTTAGGGCCATCAGGAGACCATGAACTAGTGCTTCATACTTTGCTCATTATTTGTACAATAAAACTATAGCCTATGATCAGCGAAGCAGGTCTTACCCATGGGATTGATGAGTTCAAATCTAGCTCTAGCTCCCTGCTTGGACTTGGATCCATCAAAGTGCAGTGTCTAGAATTAAGAGTGTTCCTTAACCTCGGGGCTGATCATACATTCTTTCCTCCTCGGTTGCATGCCTAGATCTACCATCTCTGGAACAAACACTAGCTCGACATGGTTGGTGGTAGGTTTCCTGGTCAACAACTCCTTTTGAGGTGAAACTTGTCCTTTGATGTGTTCCACTGCCATCTGACATAAGCAACACTCAAATTATGAGTGGGAAGCATTATGCACTTTGCACAAACTAGGCAACAAGAGCTTGTGGAAATCCACTCTTGCCCCAGGCTGAGCTGATCTTGTATACACTTCTCCATGAAGTCGCGGAATCCATCTAGTAGTCCCAAATTCTCATCATCGTAGGATTCATCATCGTCTAATTCCACCAGCATTTTTGTGCTCTAAGATGCATAGGCTAAATTGGCAGGAGGGCTACATGATACCAAGAAGACTTCCTCAATCATTGCTTCTTCTAGAGGCTCTAATTCTTCCTGATATGCCACGGGAGAACAATTACCCAACTTAGTTTCAGTAAACAACACCTCGTTGGTGTTATTGTATTTTGTGATCATGAACTTCATGCGGGGTTCTTAGTCTATGCGGATCTGATTTGGCAGTCCCTTCCATGGTAGCCACACATGGGAGAAGTTAGTGGAAGCATATTCGTTCAATGCTCGGGTGAAGTACCACCCTAGGATTATTCCATATGTGTGTAGGATATCTGCAACTTGAATATCTATAACTTGTTGTGCCCTTGGGTCTACAACAATTTGCATGGGGATTCGGTTGATTTCTTTGACTATAGTTACTTTTGTTTTGTCCAACTGATTCACCTTTCTTCTGGAAGGCATGGGGACTATTCCCAATGCTTTGCATATGGTGAGGGGCATAACATTGGCCAATGCTCCTGAATCAAGCAAGAAATTATGTAGGTTTTTCCCAAATATTCTAATTGTAGTGAGAAAAGGTGGTGTTTCTAACCTTCCCTAAAATAATCCTGTAGGTGTATCTACCTGGGCCACTTTATTTTTATCCTTTTCATTGGTGTTTTCCTTAGCTTTCTCTTGACTTTGTTCCTTAGCGGGTTGTTTCCCCGTTTGTTGATTTGAAGGGACATCTTTCTTCTTACCTATAATCTCCTGAATTATGGGCTCATATGGTGGCTCTTTGAAAGAGACTCTCTTGGTTGGTATCTCTTGTGTTGCCTTGGAGTAAGGGGTCCCGTTGATTACCATAAAGAACATTTTCCTAACTGTGGGGACTTTAAGTAACTCGAAGGTGCACAAGCTTATCTTGGCCTTCTTGAATTCATCAACAACATACTCACCCATCTGCTCAATTTCAGCCTCGAAGGCTATACCTAAGGAGGAGTTGGCTAGCTGGTTTTGCATTTGATTTAGTTGTTTGTTCTTGTTAAAATATTGGGTGGGAACATAGGGGTAGCTTATATTATTGTTGGAATTAGCGTCAGGTGGGGTGTTAAATTTGTTAGGTAGAGTGGAATTTTTGAAAGGTTCTCCTACTTGCTTATTCCTTAAGTTATATGGGGATGCTCTCTGATGGAACATTTGGACCTCATCTTCATGAAACTCTTCCTCATCTACTAGACCATTATCTACTAAATCAAAGAGATGAGATAAATTTTCTCCATTACTTACCTCTTTCACATCTTCTTTCTTTGGGGAAGCAGTCTCGGTTTCTAGTGCATTACTCTCACTTCATGGGAACGGGGATTGATTGACCATGAGCACCGAGGATTCATAGGGCTCAGATGGGACTAGATCTTGGCAACTAGCATTCTCCACAGGATTTTCAACCTCTACTTGAAATATCTCCACATTTGTGAGGAACTCAGGGTAATCCAACTCGGAGTGCCTATTCATTTCATGGATCTGGCACCATCTAGACAAAGCTGCCTCAGCAAGGTACACCCCACTAGTTGCCTTCTCCATATTGGCGAGTTGATCAAGAGGAGTGGAAACACCTCAATTATTAGGCCTTGTATTCCATGTTCATTTTTTCCTTTGTGAGGGCCTTCTTTCGAAGTTCTAATTGGAATTCTATCCTCAGTCATAATTTTACCCAAATGAGGTACCCGTGTCACGATTATCTCTATTATCCCAGTTGAGGTTGGCCTGAATGTTGCATTGGGAGGCCTGCAGCTCGTTATTTTGATTCTATAGGTGCGTCATCTCCATAGACATTTTTCTGATCATCTCCTTCAATTCATCCAACTGATCTTTCTCTACATTGCTTGGTTGTGGTGTTTGATTTTGGAGAAAGACAGGTTGTGCTCTTGGTTGATTCTGCTAGGCGGGTGGGAACTCAAGCCCTTGTAGATATAATGGTACTTGGGGTTGCTACAAATAAACCTACTATTTTTGGGGCTACATATAATGAGGCACATGAGGTGTTTGGTTCAAGGGTTGTCCTAGATGAGGAACTATGGGCAGTTGCAGAACTTGGTTCATAAGAGGTGTCTGGTGTTGTAGAGCTTGAGTGAGCCCTTGAACTTGCATGGGATGAGAAACTTGTCCCAAGGAAGGTAGCGGACAAGAAATATTTTTCCCCAAGTCAGTGCTGGCTATAACTACCTCAACATAAGCATTTGCCAACCGAGTGGGTGGTGGGTTCATTCTTTTCACCAATGTTGCAGTGAGGTTGTCCAAGGCAGCATAGTAGACAAGCAAGATAGCAACATCATTAAGAAAATATGGAGTTTGTAATCTCATGTATGCTTGATGGAATCAATCATTGAAGGAGCTTATTGGCTCATTAGCCTCCTTGCGAACAAACATGAACTGCTGATATAGTTCTGAAGGGCTAATTAGAATCTTGCATTTCCTCAAGAAGGCATTCTTAAAAAGGTCCCAAGTGGTGATGGACCCTGTTGGAAAGTTGATGTACCAATAGAAAGCCTCCTCTCCCAATGAATAAGGGAAGAGTCTACATGCCACATCCTCATGACCAATCTACATATCCTTTAGTGTTGTTTGGAATATCTTAATGTGTTCTTCTATTGTCCTCTGTGGATCCTAAGGGTTGAATTTCGTGCAAAAACCCTTTGGATTCTTGGGCATTTCATGGTAAGCATTGAATAACAGTGGAGAAGGATTGTTACCCAACCACACCATGAGGGGAGGTGGAGGTGGTACTTTCTATTGGATAGGAACTTGGGGATGAATAGGGGTAGCAACAGTTAGAACTACACCTTGTACTTGGGGGATAGGGACAAGGGCAACACCCTGGCTGCGGGAAGCGAGCAGTTGGAAGGTAGTTTGGGATGGCTAAGTGGAGGTGGTGGAAATAGAAAAAGAAGGATGAGTGTGGGGCAGATGGAAGGAGGATGGAGGTGAAGATGGAAGCGAAGTGGATGGGTTAGATGAGGAAGATGAAGTGGCTTCCCCCTTTTTGTCTCTCTTAGCCTTGGTAGAGGGCTGCAACTCTCGAAACTCCCCTTTGTTTGGAGTAGATCTTAAAATTCTATGAAAACTTTTAGGGGAGAAGGAACCAATTTGATCCAAATTAACTTAAAGGGGCCATCCTTCTAGCACCAATTTTGTTGATGGGTGTTTTATACACTTTCTCAACATAAGCAATGCATAAGTGCATCACCTCTCTTGAAAGGAAATCTCCAACAACAAGTTGCTAAAAATTACCCCAAGGTCTCTCGGGTTTCAGGTCATGACTTGCTTGGAACGTCTCAGTGGTTTCATGTGAGCTTGTTGGTAATCACAGGGAATCCTTGCGTAAGTTAACTTGGAGGGGAATTGGTCCTTAAAATGGAATTCTTAAGGTGTGCAAATTGATGTGCAGTTGCTGCAGGTTCAAAACAGCAGTCTAGAACTCTATTTCATCATTGGATTTGGCTTTACAATGTGCAATGAACCTTGTATAAATCACCTTTTAAAAGAAAAATCAAAAGCGCAAGGGAAGAGGAAAGTTCTTAGATCTGAAACTACTAATTAACAGTGATAATGGAGGACTCTACAGTGGATAACCTTCCCAAACTAAGTTCCACTTAACCAAATCAACTCACAATCTCATGAAACTAGTGCAATCTTCTAAGGTCTATAGATTTCAACCATTCATTCACCATAAAGCATGAAAAAAGATATAATTTAAGTGCAACATTCAATTCATGTCCAGAATAGCTTTGCACTGCTATTTCTCATCAACAAACAACAAAAATAATGGTCAAGGAAGGGCATCAACACAACAAAATTCCTCAATACCAATGAACAACATCTACTAATCTACCAAAGCAAGCTAAACACATGGAACAACAAATTTAATCTACTCAAATTCACTAACTATGAGGAGAAGAATCATGCAACATGAAATGGAACTCTAGAATCCACCAAAATCAATGAATTTCTATTAAAATTAGAGAAGAATGTCTTTATAACAACTCACCTCAACTCTTGAAAATGAGAGGATACCCCCTATTTATAGTGCCCAAAAAGAGAAATGAATGGACAAGATTCAATCTCATTGTGTGGCCAAGATTCACTACAAATTAGGGTTTCACCTACCCCCAAATATTTTACAATATAAAATACACTTTTGTCTTCTAGCCTATTTTTTCTTCTAGTGAGCAGCGATGTAGCAATTTATTCCTTTAGTTGGCTTCCTTTTCTGCAACTATACTATGAGGAATTCATCATCAATCACTGGAATCCCTTCATGCTTCTTCACAGTGGCATATTCCACAAACTTGTCGATCAATGCTTGGAGCTTGTTCCACTCCATTAAATCAAATTGAAGTACTTGAAAGTTCAATTTCTTGGATCGGCTAGTGATTACATCCCAATCTTTGTCATACTTGGCTGTATTCTTTATTGCTTGCTTAGATTGAGTGAAGGCTCACGCAAAAAAATCCATAAAGTCCAGTATGAGGGAATCGGTGGCTCCATCCTCCATCTTCTTATGGAATTAAGGCTTTATCTTCTCCAGATCTAGCTCGACGAAGGGAAAATCATAATTTGTTATTAGCTTCAGGTATTCCTCGCAAGCCATTCTGATTTCCTTGGCCCAATCAATATCAAGCTCCACTTCATGCAACACCTGTTCCAATATTTCTCTCCTATAATCAAGGCACAATTTCCAGGTTTCTAAAAGCCATTGATCATCTTTTTCTAGTGTAAGCTCCTTTCCCACGTTCTCTTGGGCATCTTGAGGATAGCCTCAAACTTAGGGTATGTAATTCTATATAATTTTGGGAAGTTAGTGTAGAATTTTCTTATTCCTTCAAGTTTCTTTTGCACTTCCTAAAATTTATTTGTCATTCTAATAACATCGTTGATGCCCATATTTTCATTGTAAACCACCCATCAGAAGCAATCCTCAGTGGCCTTCTTCTAGTTCTTTCTTCTTTCTATTTTGCTAATATGATCTTTTGAGAGCAATAGAGGATTAGTTGATGATGTTGAGGGAAACTCCTCAAACGAGGACCGATTGTTGTATGTAGGCTATTATTTCTACTACTTGTGCTTTTAATTCCTCCTTAGAGGACTTGTCCTTATGCATCTAGTGCACAATAGTAGCAACTGATCCTTGAAGATGATCAATTCTCTGTTCTCTCATGGTCATTCCCAGGTCAATGGTAGAGATATTATAGCTAACTCCTTCCACCATTGGAGTAGCTATTTGCATGATCTTGGATCCTGACGCATCCATTGTTAAGTGGGACCTGACCTTCAGTTTCTTTTCCTTATTTGTGCTTATCTGCACTCAAGCCAAGATAGCTTCTAGTTTGGCTATCGAATCCATGAGGATGTGGGCCTTCTTCTACATTTTTTTGTCCATTTAGGCATCTGGGACCCCTCTTTTGGTGATTCACGATCACTTTCCTCTTCTTGAGTATGTTGAACTTCTATTTATTTTCTTCCTCTTCTTCATCTAAATCTCAAATACATATAGCTTCTTTCTCTGGAGATTCAATGGTGGCTATGTTTTTCTTGGGGATATCTTTTCCTTCAGATGTATTCTCTTCTTCTTCTTTCTCATGCTCTTCATGATGCTCTGCCTCTGGGCTCTTTCTTGTTTTAGCCTCTTCTTCAGGCTTGTCTTCTTGTTTCTTTTCCTCTTTCTTTTCTTCTCCTTCTTGTGAATGAGGCATTTCCTAATCATGATTGGGGATTTTGTCTTGTTCCCCAGTTGGAGGTTATCTATTTACCTCTATTTCATCATCGGTATCTTTCTTCTCCTTAGAGGGTTTCTTTTCAATTTACTCCCCAACATCCTTGACTTGTTGGGCCAACTCCTCTTTAAGCTCTTGGTTAGAATTTTATATAGTGTATCTCGCTCTTGGGTCTTCAACATCTTCCTTGAAAGATTGTGTTTCCTCCTATTCATCCACCACTTCATCAATAACTAGATGTTGGTTCTCGAGGTGCTCATGATAATCATCAAGCTCTTCTTCCATTTATTTAGCTATTTCCCTTTCTTGTCTCTCCAACTCCTCAGCAATCTGCATTGTTTCCTCCATCATAGGTTGTTTGGTTAGGGAAGAAGGCACAAGGAGGCCATCAATAACTTGAGCTAAAGAAGCCTGGACTGCAGGATCCATCATTGGTATTTTTTGCATGTGCCGAGAAAATGCCTCTAGAAGTGAGATGGTGGGCATTGTCATTTGTATAGTGGCCAATGGAAGGGTTGTTGATGGAGACATGGAGGTGAAAAAGAGTGGAGAAGTGGTGGCAAAGGATGAATCTGTCACCATAATTTATGCAATAGGTGAGGTATAGGAAAGGTGAACTAAAATGTGCACCACAGGTGGAGAAGAAGCAAGTATTGCTTGAGTAGTAAGCAGAGCAATTGTGGCAATGAGAGCAGAGGTAGCAAGTGGGGACTTTGGCTGCTCGGCATCTACTTCCTCTCCCTCGTGGAGTGGGTCCTCTTGATAGGTGGGCATCTCAGTAAAACCACCTAACTTCTTTGCTTTCTTAGAGGGCTCACCCTTAGATGCCTTTCTTGAATAGAATTTGTGCTTGGGCTAGTGTTTAGCCACCTCTTTTCTCTTCCTTGACTAGGTAGTGAGAGGAGACTTCGAAGTTTCTCCAGACAAGGCACTAGTAGTGGCACTGTCTTTCTCACTATCGGGCTCATCCTTGAGCTCACCGTAGGTTAAAGTAGCTCCTTGCAGTTTCAATTGAGTGATCTACCCATTAATCCATTGTTTTATTCTTCCCTCTATGGGATTCCTCAAAATATTAAGGTCATTGACCTCTTCCTCGTTCCATTCAATCAAGGGAAATGACAAGTTGGCACAACATCATATCTTGGATCTATCACTATGTTTTCATCCTCCACAACTTGGTCTGGCATTGGAAACAAGTTGATTGTCTTGACAAAATACATTGTCATGACCATGTAGTGCCTCATACACACTTCTTTATCATCTTTGCAATTCACCTAAAAGTCTTTGACATTGTGGAGGTGGGCATATTATTTTCCAACCATCTCTTTTAGTTTTCCATACAGATCCATCTGTGGTTTGGCAGTGTGGAAACAAGTTGACTGTCTTGACAAAATATGAAAACAAGTTGACTGTCTTGACAAAATATGTCGTCATGCACATGTAGTTCATCATATGCACTTCTTTATCATCTCTGCAATTTCCCCAGAAGTCTTCGACATTGTGGAGGTGGGAATATTCTTTTCCAACCATCTTTTTTAGTTTTCCATATGAATCTATTTTTGGTTTGGCAGTGTGGAGCTCCAGGTTGTATTCATTTATCTCCTTTTCAAAATATTCCACACATTGGGATGCAGGGATCACATACATGCCTTGGCCAAATGTTAGGGGATAGGGAATCCTTGACCTATAATTTTCACTCAGAAGTGTATGTGCAAGTTGTAGCTACCTGGAGATTTCAAGCAATATAAGTCGGTCATTTGGATACCGAGGTAGCTTAGATGGCCTCTCTGAGAAGCCTTCAATTTTGATATAGGTAAACTTGGGAAGCTGGATGAAGAAAAAACCAAACCAACGGATGAAGGAATTTGCACTATGAGTGATCATCCTTTTGAAGTCACCACCAAGTAATTTGATAATGTGCCCGATAAAGGCATCATTAACTTTGTAGTAGTCCTTTTTGAAATTTATGTATTGGAGTTGAGGATATCTATCATAAACATTCAGTTCCTTCTTGGGAGTCTGGATTGGTGCCACAAACAACCTCTATATTGAGCATGGTCGGCTAGTAGATAGACCAAGTATGAGGTCATATAGAACTGTGAGGTCTTCTTTACAGCTACAAACTACTCATGTAGGAAATTGCTAATCATTCCTACCCTATGAAATTTAGTCTCTCCTATGATGATTTCTTCTATGAAGCACAAAATCCATTCCTAGAAGAAAGCTATGGTCAAGAAGCCCATGACTCTACTTAATAAGGTTACCAATTCATGGTAGTCCTCGTAGAAATCACTTTTGAAGAGCTCCTGGGGCACTTTGTTTGTGCTGCCCCTCTTCTCCTTTAACTAGTATTGATTGATCAGTTTCTTGCACTTGAGGGGGTCATCTTTCCACATGCTCTCAACATATTCCTTAGATGTCTCCTCCATTTCATTGAAGGTGGGGATATGAAAATTTTTCCCAATAGATTTGGAGGACAGTTCAACCAATATGTTGCCATATCTAACTACAATTCTCTTGGTGCTTTCCTGATATGCCTCTCTACAAGCCATTACTAATTTGGGAGCCACGAGGGTAGGTGGGAAACCAGTGGCCTTAGCCAACCCACTCTTTCTAATCTTCCTGAAATTCTCTATGGTAGGGTTGAAAATGACCCTCTGCTTGAATTCATCAATGTCAATGTGCCCTAAGTTAGTATCTGAGACCTTGTCCCAATTTGTGGTGACCTTTGACTTGAGGTTCTCTCCTTGAAACCTGTACTTCATTTGATCTTTTTCCTCCTTCCCTCTTGGTGCTTTGGAATCTTTCTTTCCCTTTTCCTTCTATGCAAACGCTTTTGAAGGTCCTGCAACGAGTTCCATATACCCTACAAATAGAGGAGCAGTAAGCATATTCATGTGAAAAACAAGGGAATGTCAGCAAAACCCTACAAAGTCCATGTTAAATCGAGAAATTCATCATTCAAGGATCCTAACATTCCTTTCAAACCATCATTAGCCTTTTGATGTAGGGAGATATGGAAATCTAGGCCCAAGGTTCCGAAAGTCCCTAGGCAGGCAGCTGCTTTGGAGGTAGTTACAAATGGATGAAAAATAGAGCACAACTACCCACATAGTTCTTCCCACATTAAAAATTTTCCATGAGGTGTGGCCCACTAAGGTGGTCAAGTCATTTTGAGGTTTTGGAAATGTTAAGTTCACCATTCAGGCATGCAGGCCTAAGGAGTGCAGGAGAAGATGCTATCTTGGCCATTTTAGATTTTGTCATTGAAACAACACAAGTAGAGTGGCATTTCGCAAGCTGAATCCCACAATGCAAGGCCTGAGGTCCTGGAGGATGAAACCCTTTTTTCTTTGAATATCAAATAGTTTAGTTGGGTGCAGGCGGGGAGATATGGAAAGATGTTGGGTGTCGTCCATTTGGAACAGAAGAAAAAGGATGATGGTCTACTAAGGGTGGCCTACATGGTTGGGTCCATAGGGAGTTACGATAGGGGTCATTGGTTTTTCATAAACTAGATGAAATCGGCGAAGTTAGGCCTCATGTAGTGGGTGGGAGGCATCAGTTAGCAGTTTCGAAGCAGCGAGAGCAGGACAAAGTTCCGCAAGTGGCCACCCATATGGGGAAACCTGCATGGTGTTCCACACTTAGTCATTTCATTTTTGGTTAAAACGTTAGTATAAAGTGAGGGGTTCACTAGGCAGACGGGTGGTCAACCGAGGCCATTTTGGATGGTGATCAAATGGTAGAGGCCCGTGGACAGAAGTTCGCAACAGAAAACCCACCAAAGGGGCCAACACTTAGTCATTTTTAGCACAAAGGATCAAACAAAGACAGCTGGAGCAGAACCTATGGATGGAAGGATCCCAAGGCTTTATCATTTGGAATGATCATTGAAGGGCGGCGAAGCGGTAGTAGAAACCTGCAAGAGATTGTCCGTAGGGAGTTGTGTGCTAAGTTGAATTGGCAGACGAGAATGTAGCAGGACCGGCAGGGTGGGTGGTCGGGAACAATTGGGCATTTTGGAACAGTGCAATGTGAGGGGTGATCTAGGTGCAGAAGCTCACATTTGTGGACCCAACAGAGTGCAAAGCTCTTTTTTTAACTTATGATTTTTTCTTAAGTTTGAACGGTGATGGCCATGGGTAAGCACCCTCCCGCATGAGTGGGCCCGAGGGAAATGATGGCTAGTTTTTAAAGTTTGTTATTTAAGGATCAAAGTAATGGAAGCGGAGAGTTCGCAAGCGACAAGGGTGTGATTTCCCTAGTTTAATAATGACAGTGAACGATGAAAGTTCCACTTGAATTTCTAAGGTAGGTTTTCAATTTTTTTCAAAATGTCAACACCTAGGTTTTGCTCACTATGATGTGATCTAACTAGTTTTGAGTTTCCTTTTATCAAAATTTTAACAAGTTTTGTAAAAATCCAAGAACACTCATGACATAGATGGTGTCAGAAAACTAACCTAGAAAAGTTGATGAATGATGCGAAGAGAGTGCAAATAGTGATGCTTGGATGGTGACAAGATCCTGAGGGCGCGAAGGTGACGATGGCTGTGAGCTTTGACAAGTTTTTTGGATGTCTGATGGTGAAAATGCCTCATCTAAATTGCTATTTATAGACTTTAGTGCATTAAATGTACATCATAAATGTTAGTATGGCGATGGCTAAGGTTGGTGAACGTGCACTTCAAAAGAACTGGTGGTGGGAACTATGGGGTCTGTAGGGCGAACGACATTCATGTGTTAATCGTCTGGTGAGTTCAACAAAAAAAATGACGACAAAGGCCATAGATCTCGTAGAGCAGGAATAGGTGTTAGCTCGGCCACCATCAAGATGGTGAAAGGGGGATAGAGTTCCACATAAGGTGACCTACATTGAATGAAGGATGACAGTTTCAAATTTTGAAGGAAAACTACCAAGGGAACTCCGCAGAGGCTAAAGACTTGGAAATTTTGAGGGTGGTGAAACTTGGTCAACTTGAGATGGTGACTCTAGGACTCCTTAACCACTTAGGACTCAAAATAGGGGGCACAGAAAATGAGGTGAAGGAAAAAGCAACTTGGCAAAGAGAAAAGAGATGGTCCCTGTTCCGAACGGGGCGTGTGTGCTATAGGCACAACAATTAATTAAATAAACATCAATTATTTAATTATGTCGCTAATTCACTTTATTCCCCTAAGTCAATTAATTTATTAAAAAATAATAATTTAACTATGACACTTTCCCCTAAATTTGAATACCTAAATAAACTACTCAAAACATCATCAAAAATCAAATCAAACAAATACCACCTTTTTTTCCAAAATTCAAACTTGATTTGCATGTTCAACTCCAAAAATATTAATTAATTAAAACAATTAATTAATTATCCTCACCCACTGTCACGATTGAGAAAATTATGAACCACCAATTGCTCAATCTAATTGCTTGATTGATCCATCTATTTCTTGATAGATCAACCTATTCTTCAATTCTACAGATTATTTAATCTATTTCCTCAATCCCTCTGAAAACTCAAAATGATTTCTTCAATCACACCAATTATGTAATCATTTTTCACTAATTATTCCTATCTATTTCCTCTCAACATCTTTCAACCATTGATTGAGATATTCTACTACGCAATTTCAAGTGTTCATTTTGAAACAAAAATTCTATATAACAACCATCTTTCTTCTCAAAAACGGATCAGAGAATCAACCTATTTTATATAATGAAGTACAATGCCAAGATCTTAATCAGAATTTTGACATCTTCTCACACATAGATCTTTGATCAACACACACACATTCTTCAAGCTTTCACATGCATAATGGAGGCTTCACATTGATATGAACAACCCAACATCTTTGTGAACACACTTTGACATGAGATGGGTAACAATATAGTTTAGTGAATTCATTTTTTCTTTTTTTTCATTTACTTTTCTTGAATTCATTGTTCTAGTATCATTCATTTCATGAGTAATGGGCATGAATCATTAGCATTTTGTTTGTTTAGATTAGTTTCTATTCTGACATTTTTTTTGGGAATTGGCCCTATCTCTCTCCAAACTACCTACAAACCCTATCAGGTAGATATATCTCTAGAAGAGAATGAACATGACCAATGAACCATCTAGTCTATCTAAAAAATACCAACTACTCTTGATCATCAGGACATGCCTCACAATCCATATATGGTCTCCATACAAAACCTGGCATATCATTGAAATCACAGTTCCAGTAGGAAAGTTGTCTAGGAAAAGTGTAATGAAGGAAATCTCCATAACAATATGAATATGGATCCCTAGCAGTATGATCCAATATACCATCAAGACAAGCAATTGGGATGTCCTCTAAGGCCCATACATGTAGAATACAGACACTAGGAGAAATAGATTCCCCACCATGATATGTAACCTCTTGCATTTCTTTGTACAAGTGGGCAAGGAGACATGGACCCCATGTGTATCTAGTCCCATGCTTTAAAATCTACTCGATACACACACCCCAACCAACAGGAAAATGTCTACCTCTCTTATTAGGAACAATAAGCCCCATGAACAAACCACAAAGAACAAGAGAAATAGGATCAACATTTGCAACAAAACCAGACAAGTCTATCTCTTCTTGGTGAACCTCCATATGTTTCACATGAAGTACGTGATGCATAGTGTAGGTACCCCATCGAAAAGAATATGTAATAATCTCTCCATGAATGGGTATACAGAGGATCCTCCACACATCCTCTAGGGTAATGGTGGCATCCCCAGTAGGAAAATGAAAAGATGAGGTCTTTTTTGGGAATAGGATGCCATTTAATTGCAATCCTAAACATATTTCATGTATCTCCTAATTCATTGGAAAGTGTTCCCCAACACTAGGATTAGAAAGAGATTAAATTTGAATGAAATGAACATGTAAATTGACATTTGTAATTATTCCTAAATGAAAGGAACATGTGGGGATTCCCAAGAAGAGCTCCTACAAAATTAGAGCACATGGGGCACCCACATGGAAGGTGGAACTCACCTTGCTTAAGTTATCTATTTGGAGGATTGATAACACTTTAGTCATGCATGTTTAGATCCTACAAGTTAGGGATTGATATTTACATGAGTGGAGTTCATTTTAGTTTAGTTCAGTTATCTTCAGTTGCATGTAGTTGTTTGAGTTGAATACAAGTTGACTTCAATTGCATGACTAATGACTTCAGTTGCATGACAGATAACGGGTGGATACATTCAGTTAAGTGGGGATGATCAATCATGCATAATGTTTGCATGAATTGGTGGAGAGATATGTTTCAGTTAACTAAGATTGACTTGGACCCACCTTCGGTACCCAAGTTGACATCTTTGAGTTAACACCTTTTGCATGAGAAGATATTTACAAGGCTCAGTTAAATGGGCCCATTCTTGGGCACCAACTTTGAGATGATTCTCGCAAGATATTTTCTAGATCAATGATCAGTTAAGTGTTTAGTTTGGGGCACATAAATTGAGGAGAATTTGGTTTTTGCTTCATGTTACAGTGTGGAACTCTACTTGCACAATCTAGGCATAAATTTTTGAGAGGATATTTATGATCTTGTATTTCATAACTCTTATGAGTTTACATGCTCATTAATTGTCTATTTATTGTAGTAATTGCATCAGAGTTTATTGCAGGTTAGCAGGTTGAGCTTGTCCATGTGTGAGGGTTTGAAGCATGGCATGGGATGTGTGGATTCATGCTTGGTCACATGGAATGCATGGATAGCTTGTGTTTTAGAAAGTGTATGAGAGTTTTGTGCAGGTTGTGAAGAAGTATTGTTGAAGGCAAAGGAAGTGTATCAATCAAGGATTGATACAGTATTATAATAATATTGTTCTAAGGTTAAATAATACAAGCACTATTGACTCTGGTGGATTTTTTTCACTAAAGGGTTTCTCCACATATATGATGTGTCACTTCTATATTCTTGTCTCATTCTTCTACAATATTTTTTCTCTTTCTACAATTGGTAAAAATGATCTAAAAATAATAATCATACATGAAGAATTGTGATAAAGAACACTTAATTAAATCTACAGTCTCATAGGTTTTACAAGTTTTAAGCTATAATTACCTCCATTTTCAACAATCTCTAAGTGCCACCTCTCCATGAGAACAGTCATCATTCCTCTATGACATCTGATGATTGACATATAGCAAATATGTTGTAACCTAACAACATCTAGAATATCTTGCTCTAACTCATGAAACCCAACAATCAAATCAAATAGATCACGTGATCATCACTCCCTCGACTGAAGTGGATTAAGAACCACCTACAATAATTCAACACATGATGTTAAGGATTTATTATGAAAATGTAAAACAAACCTAAAACGATGAACAAATTGACTTAAAATTCTAACATACCAAAAGTGTTTTTGTCAAAAGTGATCATTTTTTTTCAAATGTGAGCGAAACAGGCAAAAGTGAAATTTTTTAGTCAAAAGCGATACACAAAGGAAAATACACAAATTTCAAAAAGCAATTTATATTTTCAAAAGCATAAATTTTCAACAAGTGCATGAAAAATGAAATAGAAAGTTAGGGGTGAAAAATAAAAATGCAAAATTACATCAAATGTGCAAAATTTAGGTGAAGGTGCAAAACAAATGTGAAATTTTAGGTCAAATGCTAAAATTTTGAGAGAATGTGCATAGAAAAATCAAGAGTGAACCATAAAGAAATAGAAGATGCATTAAAATTGATGCAAGTGCAAAAAACTCCTAAACCTAACGTAGTCGCCTACTTTGTCTTTGTGTATTAATTACACAAACATGAAAAGACAAAAATGAGAAACGAAAGGGTACATGTTAGGGAATTGATGCCTATAGGTTGTTCGAACTCACGAACCACATCCACTCGATGTGAGGCTCCTCGAATCCTTTCTATAGCTCCTTAACAATAGACAAAACAAGAAATCTAGAGGCAAGAATTTTCTATAGGCTCAAAGTGCAAATGAGGTAATTTGAACCCTAATTACCTATTTTAACCCTCAAAAACCCTAATTTTTACTTAAGAAACTTTCTTAGGTTAAAACTAGGACCTCTTGGGAGCATCTAAACTATCAGCAAGAGACCTATAGGATTTTTTTTTTCCTCTACACATCTAAACTAAAATAAAATAGTGCCGTGAGCTCGACCTCAAAATATATTTTTTCAGCCAACCTCTCAAGGGTGCAACCCAGAGCCCTACCATCATTCTACTAACTGCTAGGGCATAGTAGGACATACATTTTTTTTTCAAATCTTGATCTTAACATTGAAATATTTGAAACAAAGCAACCAATACTTTGTCTCAAAGAGGGGAAAAATGTAGACTTGTAAAATTGACCTAACACTTATCACACATCTTAAATGACATTTTCACATCATCACCATCATTTTCATCAAATATCACTATCTTTAACATCATTTACATCAATAACCCTAATTTCCTCTATTAATTGAATAATATTACATTATTTAACTAATTCACTTTTTCACCACTTTCGACCAATTAAATAAATTTCATTTATTTAATAAAGTACTAATCTAACTTTTTTCCTCCTAATTAATTAAATAAACATCAATTATTTAATTATGTCGCTAATTCACTTTATTCCCCTAAATCAGTTGTATTATTAAAACATAATAATTTAACTATGTCAGTTTCCCCTAAATTTGAATAATTAAATAAACTATTCAAAACATCATAAAAAACTAAATCAAACAAATACCACTTTGTTTGCAAAATTCAAACTTGATTTGCATATCCTCACCCACTTTCATGATTGAGAAAATTACAAACCATCGATTGCTCAATCTGATTGCTTGACTGATTCATCTATTTCATAATAGATCAATCTATTTTTCAACTCAATAGATTATTCAATCTATTTCCTCAATATCACTGAACACTCAAAATGATTTCTTTAATCACACCAATTACGTAATAAATTTGCATTGATTATTCCTATCTAAATCTTCTCAATGGTTTTGAACCATTGATCAATATTTTCTACTACATGATCTCAAGTGTTCATTTTGAAACACAAATTCTATATAACAACCATGTTTCTTCTAAAAAATGATCGAAGAATCAACCTATTTTAGACAATGAAGTATTGCCAAGATCATAATCGATATTTTTGACAAAGCTTCGCACATATCTTCAATCAACATGCGTACCTCCTTCAAGCTTTCACATGCACAATGCAAGCTTCGCATTGATATGAACAGCCCAACATCTTCATGAATACACTTCGACACGAGATGGGTAACGATATATCTTACTGATTTTATCTATTTTTGTTTTGTTTCATGTACTTTTATTGAATTCATTGTTCTTGTATCATTCATTTTGTGAGTAATGAGCATAAATCTTGATTCTTGTTTTGAGTTATATTATCTTCAATTCATTTCAATTATCTTATTTGACACCATCGATTTTTGCCTTACACAATATCAATGTGTGCTTCCATACTCTTTTATTGAGATACATCTTTTGGTTCAATTTTGGGATGTAAAAGATTGAACATGTGAAGTGGTGTAATTATGGGAGGTGTTGGTTGTTGACATGGGCTTTTAGGCTATTACACTAGGGTGATCCCACAATACTAGTTTACAATTTCTGGGAGGTCTTGATTTTTGTTGAAATCACATATTTTTAGAAAATATATAATGATTTAAGCCTTGAAAAGTTCCATTTAAGGGATTCCAATTGAAGAGGGTTTGATCAAACCACCTTAGATCAAACCCCCTTGGATAGAACCCCACTAGATTTAAACCATACCTATAACGAAGTCTCCTTTACACCTATCAAAATGCTGATAAAAACTCACTTTTGATTTACCTTTTGGGAGATCAAATGAATTCATTTAATTTTTTTTTTGTAAGTATGTAGTCCTTATTATAAGCTTCCCAAAAAGTATAATTTTAAAAATATTTAATTTTATTATTATATTTATTTTTTACTTCTTGTGAATGTAGGTTTTTCATTGAAAATCAAGCTCTATGTTTTGAACATGTGGAAAAATAGTAGATTATCAAAAATAAAAAATAAAAAAATAAGTGCACTAGATATTGATGTCCCTGATCTAACAAAAAAAGGAAAATTGAATTTTGATACATACAAAAAAGGTTATGTTTTAGCTAGTAAATCATGTCTTAATTGTAATTGATTTGACTTTGAAACTTTATTTTAAAAAAAAAATTCAATGAAATACTATGAAACCAATTCCATGTGCTAGAGATCATAGTTACAAATCTAAATTTGAAAAAAATAGAATTTTATCCTTCATAGAAAAATTTTTGAGTTAGCCAGTAACGTCACTCTTTAAAAATGATGTTTACTGTTAAAAACTAGTTTTCAAAGGAAATGGAAAAATAATTGCAATATGATTCCAAAAATTTTGAAAAAAAATTATTTAGAATCTACAAACAAAATTTCACAAATCACTAGTTTGCATCATCTTCAAATTCCTCACAGTTTAGCTGCTATAGGTGCCCAAGAGTGAAGATTTAGTTAAAAGAATTTAGTTCAATGTCCAGTTTGGCCAAAATTTGTAAACCAGTATTGTGGAATCACCCACTGAGGAATAAAAGGATACATTTTTTTCAAGGTTATGCAAGGAGCTTTGCATGAATTCATGCATATTTTATTAATCTTCACCCAATATATCTAGTTCATGAGGACATTCATTGGGAGGTGAAGGACCATGAATGGTCTCAATTGCATTAGGATCATCAAAAAACACACAACTTGAGAGATCAACTAAAGATTTCAACTACATCCAAACTTTACCAAAACACATCCATGATGAAATTTTATCAATTCTATGAAATCTATGCAAGTATGCAATGCTATTTGAGTAACTTGAAATGCAAATTTCAGATCTAAAACATGATAGTTTACTGAGTTAAGATGTAGAGACCTAAAAATGATGAATTTTTAATGCAAATTTTGATTCTAAACAATGTGTGCTTTCTTTTTCCAAATGAACTAGATGTAAAGTTGCTTCAAATATGCAATTTTTGAAACAGTAACAAAGATCTGCAAGTACAGGGAATTTGAACAAATAAAATAAAAATGTGTGCAAAAATTTGAAGGAACACCGTGTAGTGTAGAAAATGTATCCCTTTTTCACACTTAATTTGGGAATTAATATTAAAATGAGCTAAGTTATGCCTTAATTTAGTGTTGTGATATGTATTTTACATATTCACATTAAGTGTAAGGAAAGAAATAGTGCGGAATCAACTTTCCTAACGTCAAAACCATAGGGAAGTAGAAGACAGTACTTTTAATTTTCAAGTTACAATCCAATTAAAACACACATGAAATATTTACAAAAACAGAAAAATACTCAATGACAAATTAACACCAGATTTACATGGGAAACCCTTTTTGGGAAAAACCCACCACACCAAGTCAAATCTCTTTGTATTTCAGTAATCAACAAACTACATAAAATGCAGAGACACAACTCTGTGGTATCAGTTTTATAGTTTCTTCATTCACTATTCTTCCTATTACAAAAATGCTTTCACAGATTCTCAATCTCCAACTCAGAATGCTATCCTTTAAATATTACCACATTCTGATTTTTTTCCTCTGTTCATCCTTATCCACCATTACCCATCATAGAAAGTTTCCATCCTATTGCAAATTTTTCCTTGCATACAGTTCAGCTCCAGGATCGCAGCTGTTGCAAAAATCTAACCGCCAACCATTTGAATTTCACTTCCTCTGATTGGTCCAGGAGACGCCACATAGGAAATTCAAATGGTCAAAGAAACATTCAACTGAGTTTGCATGTCGGTGAGACAAAAGAAGTGTCTCACCGATGCTCAATGGCTTCATATTGATATTGGCATAAGTCCCAACAATCAGCAAGATGTTATAACGAAAGCCACAAGTCATACTGAAACCACCGACATCCAATGCATTCCTATCAACAAGATATTTCTCATCGACAAGACTCATACCGATGCTCACAAGTCACATCGATTTCAACTTTTCCATCAGCAAGACTTTTCTGTTTGCCAAGACTTCACTCCGAGCAAACATGTCATACTGAGTTGGCAATACTTTTTTCTTTCGCTGAGAGCTCACATCGAGCAACTGAGTCTTACCGAGTTGGCAAGACTTTTGACCTTCACCAAGACCTTTCACCGAGAGAATATGTCATATCGAAGACTATCGGTGAGACTCTCCAAGTCACCAAGACTTCACACTGAAGTCTTTTGTCACCGCAAAGGCACCACGTGTATACTCATCGACAAGATGAGAGGTCTTCCCGAGACCTTTGTGTTACCCCGATGACCATATGCTATCGGTGTCGGCGAGACATTTCACATTGGCAAGACTACATACCGACAACCCAAGTCTCCCCAATAGTTGCAAGTGAATAAAAATCGGTGAGAGAAACAACAGTCGGCAAGATATCTTGCCGAGTCTCCATGTCATAGTGATAGGTCTATTCGGTAAGACTAAAACCAAGTCACAGTGACTAGGGAATTTCAACAAGATTCAAAATAGCGAGTCGGCCAAACATTAATAATGTCACGATGACTTTGCCCTTCAGGAGTTACATGCCAGTAAGGATTGAGGAACCTATTCCAACAATCTCCCACTTGACAAAGATATTACTGACACCTCCAAAGCATAATCAAACTACTAAAATTCATGGGCCAAGAGGCCCATCGAACTAGCACACCACCTGTATTTGTCTATGCTCATAGGCTTTGTCAATGCATCTGCAACATTCTCCAGAGTATTCACTTTCTCCAAAGAGACCTTCCCATCCTCCACCATATCTCATACAAAATGATACTGTACATCTATATGTTTTGTCCTGGCATGGAAAGTAGGATTTTTTGCCAAACATATAGCACTCTGACTGTCACAATAAATTGTAATTTTTCCTACATCAAAAACAATGTTAGAACACAAACGTTTTAACCAAATTGCTTCTTTACAGGAATGTGTAGCTGCCATGTATTCTGCCTTTGTAGTGGACAAAGCAACTACAGCCTGCCACTTGCTCTTCCAACTCACTACACCACCATTCATCATGAAAATATATCCATTGGTGGATCTCCTGCTGTCAATGTCCCCTACCCAATCAAAATCCACATAACCTTGAATGTTGAGAGTCTTCTGTGATTCAACCAAGTTACCATGGTAACACAAAGCATAGTCTAAAGTGCCCTTCAGATATCTAAACACTCTCTTCACAGCATCCCAATGTGTCCTAGGATTAGCCATAAAACGACTAAGAAATCCCACTACTTGGGAAATGACTAGCCTTGTATAAACCATTGCATACATAAGGCTGCCAACTGCACTATCATACGGCACACTGGTCATGTCCTCCATCTCAGTAGGAGATTTTGAATAGTCTTCAATAGATAGCTTCGTTCCCTGCATAACTAGAACAACTAGCTTCTTGCAATCAGTCATGCAAAATCTCTCTCGAACAGTCTTGATATACTTACTGACTGAGCCAAAGTTTTCTATTCTTCCTGTCCCTGGTTATTTCCATTCCCAGAATATACCCTGCTGCACCAAGATCTTTCATTTCAAAAATTTGTAGACAACTAAGACTTAAGATCAGAAATCATTAGCTTACTATTGCCTATGAACAACATATCATCAACATAGAGAGTAATATTAAGAACTTGATCACTTTCAGCTTTGTAATACACACAATGATCAAATTTTGATCTTACAAATCCCAATGACAAAACAAATGTGTCAAAATTTTGGTATCACATTCTAGGAGATTGTTTTAATCCATACAGAGATTTCTTCAACTTGCAAACCAGTCTTTCTTTACCTTTTTCCACAAAGTGCTCTGGCTGGGACATATAAATTTCTTCTTCAAGATAACCATGAAGAAACGTTGTCTTCACATACATCTGTTCAATCTCTAAGTCATATGCTGATGCAAGTGACAAAAGAAATCTAATAGATGTCAGATTAGCTACAGGAGAAAAGATTTCTCCATAATCAATTCCCTCTACCTGGGAATAACCTTTTGTAACCAGCCCCACTTTATATTTTTCTACACTGCCATCCAGACCAATTTTCTATTTAAACACCCATTTGTAGCCCACAACTTTTCTTCCTTTAGGCAATGGCACCAAACTCCAGGTATCATTTTTTTCTAATGATGCCATTTCTTCATTCATGGCTTCCAACCAAGAGTTTGAATCAGACATTTTAAATGCCTCTTTCACAGTCCTAGGTTCATCAGTGCTAGAAATTAAAGCATAGGAACAAGTAGACTCTATCAAATAAAACCCATACCTATCAGGTCACTTTCTTTCACGAGTTGACCTCCTCACAGGCTGAGGCTGAGTGGTTCTTCATCTTCTTCAGAACTTTCAGAGCTACTTGAGCTTTCCTTAGTATCAGGTATATTTTGATTTTTCAATTCCTCTTTATCTAGTGTTAGAGGAATTTTTGCTACATCCTTTTCATTTTCTAATTTCTTCTCTGACTACAGATCTAATGTAGAAGGCTTCAGCTCATGAAAGATAATGTTTCTGCTATACAAAACCTTCTCAGTCTCAGGATTCCAAAGCTTGTATCCTTTTATGCTAGCACTATAGCCAATAAAAATACACTTTACAACTTTGTTTTCCAACTTAGATCTTTTTTCAAGTGGCACATATGCATATGCCTCACAGCCAAAGACACGAATATGTCTTAGAGAGGGCTTCTTTCGAGACCATGCTTCCAAAGGCATCTTCTCAACAAGATCAGAGTTAGGAGAATGATTTACCAAGTAACATGTTGTAGAGACTACTTCAGCCCAGAACTTCTCCTCCAAGCTAGCACTGCTCAGCATACTTCGTGCTCTTTCCATTACTGTCCTATTGAACCTTTCAGCAACTCCATTTTTTTGTGGAGTGTAAAGTGTAGTCTTATGTCTTTTAGTCCCATGATCTTTATAGCACCTTTCAAATTCATCTAAACAAAACTCACTGCCATTGTCAATCCTTAAACATTTTATTTTCTTACCAGTCTGATTCTCAACAAGGTTTTTAAATTCCTTAAACTAATTGAACACTTCTGATTTACTTTTCAAAAAATATACAAATGCTCTTTTTGAATAATCATCAATAAACGACACATAGTATCTTGATTTAGACAAAGAAGGAACATTTACTGGACCAAACACATCAGAATGCATATAATCAAGCAAACCAGAAGATTTGTGAGGACTAGAGTAAAAGGAAACACGGTGTTGTTTACCATATATACAATGTTCACAAAACTTGAATTTGAGGTTACAATCTTCAAGCCCCTCAACCAGGTTTTTATTCTTCAAGGTCTTTAAACCTTTCTCACCAATGTGGCCTAGCCTATGATGCCAAAGCATATTATTTTCTACTAGAAGTTTAACCTCCATGGAGTTTACACCATTAGGAAATTTTCCCTCTTTCCCTCCATGAGTAGCTTTCTGTGACTTTGTAGAGACACTATTGCATTGAATAGATTATGCATCTAGCCTATACAAGGTATCAATACAAGCACCCCTTGATAGCACCATAGATCCTCTAGTCATCTTGTAGCCATTTCCAGAGAACGTGACATGCACCCCAATATCATTCAACTTGCTTATAGAAAGTAAATTACGAGCCAAACCTAATATATGCATCACATCATTGATTCCCTTCACTCTTCCATCAGGGAATTGAATTCTGACTCTCCCACAACCAACAATTTCCAAATATGAATCACTTGCCAAGTACACCTTTCCACCATCATAGTTTTCATACTTCGTGAACCAGTCTCTATGAGATTTCATGTGGAAAGATGCTCCAGAATCAATCAGCCAAACATCATCAGATGCTTGCATAGCCAAAGCTGCAATGAAGGCATTTGCATCACTCTGAGAAGAATCATTTTCAGAAGAGGTCTTCTTCTTCTTCTTTTTCTCCTCCTTGCAATCCTTTTGGACATGACCAGGTTGCCCACAATTCCATCGTTTCACCTTGGACTTCTTGCCAGGAGACTTTGATCTCCCTTCTGATTTCAATCTGGATTTCTTGTCCTTCTTCTTGCCTTTCTCCTTTGATCTGCCTCTAACAGCCAGAGCCTCCTTTGCCATCTCAGAAGATTTTCTTCTCATCTCTTTTGACAATAAAGAAGCAACAACATCTTCCATCTTGAAAGTGGATGTCGTACTCCCAATAGCCATCACCAGGTGATCCCAAGAATCTGGCAAAGAACATAGTAGCAGCATGCAGTGATCTTCATCTTCAATCTTCACACCAATAGATGTTAACTGAGCAATCAACATGTTGAATGCATTCAAATGATCAGAAACATATCCTTCCTCCTACATTCTCAAAGATTACAACTTCTTTCTCAAGAACAATTTTTTTACCAAGGACTTTCCCTATTAAATAGATGCCAATGTTTTCCACAAGGAAGATGCAGTCTTTTCTACATGAACATTCAGAAGAACATAGTCTACTAAATAGAGCCTTATCAGCCCCTTAGACTTTCTAGATGCAAGATCCCAATCTTCTTGCTTCATGCCTTGAGGCACCGTTCCAGACACGGCAAGCCACAAATCACAATCCACTAACATATCTTCCATTTTGAGTTTCCACAACTCAAAATTGCTACCATTAAATTTCTCTATTTCCATCTTCCTAGATGTGCTTGCCATCTTAATTTGTAATTAAACTATTAGACCTCTACCAAACTCCCACTAAAAAAGAATTGACACAAAAAACCCAACCCTCTCACAAGGATAACACAACTTACCAGGCTCTGATACCACTTGTAAGGAAAGCAATGGTGTAGAATCAACTTTCCTAACGTCAAAACCACAGGGAAGTAGAAGACAATACTTTTAATTTTCAAATTACAATCCAATTAAGACACACATGAAAGATTTATAGAAACAAAAAAATACTCAATGACAAATTAACACTAGATTTACGTGGGAAACCCTTTCGGGAAAAAACCCACCACACCAAGTCGAATCTCTTTGTATTTCATTAATCAAAAAATTACATACAATGCAGAGACACAACTCTCTGGTATCAATTTTACAGTTTCTTCATTCACTGTTCTTCCTGTTACAGAAATGCTCTCACATATTCTCAATCTCCAACTCATAATGCTATCCTTTAAATATTACCACATTCTAAGTTTTTGTCCTCTATTCATCCTTATTCGCCATTACCCATCATAGAAATTTTCCATCCTATTGCAGATTTTTCCATGCATACAGTTCAACTCCAATGTCGCAGCTGTTGTAAAAATCTAACTTCCAACCATTTGAATTTCGCTTCCTCTGATTGGTCCATGAGATGCCACATAGGAAATTCAAATGGTCAAAGAAACATTCAACTGAGTTCGCATGTCGATGAGACACAAGAAGTGTCTCACCAATGCTCAATGGCTTCATATCGATATCAGTGTAAGTCCCAACAGTTGGCAAGACATTATAACGAAAGCCACAAGTCATACTGAAACCACCGACATCCAATACATTCCTATCGGCAAGATATTTCTCATCGGCAAGACTCATACCGATGCTCACAAGTCACATCGATTTCAAATTTTCCATCGGCAAGACTTTTCCATTCCCCAAGAGGTTTCGCCAAGTCTCCTCAAGTTTCACCGAAGCACCTGACAATCGGCAAGACATTCATCTTTTTCCAAGACTTCACTTCGAGCAAACATGTCATACTGAGTCAGCAAGACTTTTGTCTTTCACCGAGACCTCACATCGAGCAACCAAGTCTTATCGAGTTAGCGAGACTTTTGACCTTCACCAAGACCTTTCACCGAGCGAATATGTCATATCGAAGACTATCGGCGAGACTCTCCAAGTCACCAAGACTTCACACCGAAGTCTTTTGTCACCAAGAAGGCACCAAGTGTATACTCATCAACAAGACGAGAGGTCTTCCCGAGACCTTTGTGTTACCCCGATGACCATATGCTATCAGTGTCGGTGAGACATTTCGTATTGGCAAGACTATAACTAACAACCCAAGTCTCCTCAATAGCTGCGAGTGAATAACAATCGGTGAGAGAAACAATAGTCAGCGAGAGATCTTTCCGAGTCTCCATGTCATAGAAATAGGTCTATTCAGCAAGACCGAAACCAAGTCACAGCGACTAGGGCATTTCAACAACATTCAGAATAGCTAGTCGGCTAGACATTAATAATGTCACAATGACTTTTCCCTTCAGGAGTTACATGCCAGTGAGGATTGAGGCACCTATTCCAACATTAAGTTTAGGTCCCTATTAATTAAAATGAACTTAATTGTGCCTTATTATAGTGTTGTAGAGTGTACCTCTTTACACTTTCACACTTATTTAGGGCTCCCTTGATTAATTGAAGATAAGTTTCCCTAATTTTCCCCTTTAATTCAAATCCAAGCCTAATTAATTGCATTTTTCAAAGAAGAAACCTGACATTCATTAATGTAGGTAAACATAACACTTCTCATTGAGAAATGTGTCTCCTAGGTGAGTGACCTAGGACCCATTCACCCATGGGCGAATGGGTCCTAACTTGGACCTAGGACCTAAATTTAAATTATGTTTTTTATGGTATTTTAACATATTTAAATCCATATTAAGATGTCAGCTTGTGTTATTTGAATTTTAGGAAATTAATGTTACATATAGATATAAAGAATATTTTCATGAGATCAAGTTATAGTTCACAAGAGAATTTGAAGGCATTCAAGAGCAGATTTAGTGAATATTTATTGTAGAAATCAAGATCCAATTGTCATATCAAAATCTTCTTGCATCATGTATGTTATCGGAGCTAATATGTTGATGTAGAGTTCATGATCCATTTAAGCATTCAAGGCATTATTTCAAATCAAGTTTCAAGATCAAGATCCACATCCATTGAAGCCATTTCATGCTAGTTGTAGATATACATTCCAAGGTTCATTCAAGGGTTTGGTGATTTGTCACATTGCTTTGTTCATTCATGTCAATCCTTCATGCTATTTTGTTTCATTACAAGGTTTAATTACCAAAAAAGGGTTTGACCAGGGCAAACCCTCATTCACCATAAACAAAAAAAATTCCCTCTTGATTTGTGTTTGTAGGTTTAGGTGGAAGATATCTTGGAGATCTCTTCAAGAGAAATTTGTCTCATAGGAGGAATTCATTTATTACTTCTTTGATTCTTGATCTATCTACCATTTCCTTGAGTCTACTTTTGATTTTCCACCTTGTTAGGAGTCTATTTTTTCTTTGAGCTTTTTCCTTCTACAAGTCCCAAACCACCTTTATCCAAGTAGAATGTTTTTGAATTGAAATCAATTCATCAAGCATTGTAGTAATTTTTTTGAATTTGTCCTCATGAGCTCTTGCTTTCTCCAGATTGGATCTTAGGGTTACCACTTCTTGTTCAAGTTTTTTCCATTCACTAGTTTCACTTTGTATAGTGGCATTCAAACAATATTCAATTATCTTCTTTTCTTCCACTTGCACTTTCAGTTTGGTGATATCTTCAGTTTCCTTCTTGAACTATTAATTAACTTCTCTATGTATTTATCTAAACTTCTTGATTTGTTCTCTCAACTTTTTGATGCATTCATTTTCTTCCCCTAGTTTTTCCTTCAAACTTTTGTTCTCACTTTCAACTCTATCAAGATATTCAAGAGAAGCTTTAAGTTCTTTGTCTAACATGTAGTCATCTTCTTCATATTCAATTACAAAAATTTCTTCCAGAGGAATAGGACACCTTTTATTAGCCATGTGTTCAAACTCCAAGATCTTCCTCAAGCAGTTAGGCTTTTCAAAAGGAACTAGGCTCTGATACCAATTGTTGAACACCCAAAATACTGAGAGGGGGGGGTGAATTAGTATTCTATTAAACCATTTATTCATAATCCAAACAATAATCAAAACATATCTAACTACAATTATAAATGAAAACATGAAAGAGATTACAACACCACATAACACATGAAAACCAAGATTTTTATGTGGAAAACCCAAAAAGGGAAAAAAAATGAACTATCCTTAGAAGGATCACAACCAAAACTAGATACAAAAAAAAAGTGGTTACACAACCAAAGTGTGAACTGATACAAAATGCACCTTCCTTGTGCTAAATTTAGTTCCAATGAAGCTCTAAATACAAAATATTGATATGCTTTGCAATCGCTCAACATTCACAGTAATTCTTCCCTTATACTGATCTCACACATACAAATTTGCAAGTTCGCACAAAATCAGATCTCACACACATCACCTTACATTGTTGCTCCCTTTGAAACTAAAAAATGTTCCACATATATACCCTATTACATCCACATACATCAATTAGGTCGACATAATTGGATGTAGCCCTGTTTAATTCAAAATCACTATGTTGGCTTCATACCTAATTCAAAAACATCTAAACACTCAAATCAAAATTTGAAAAGCTTGATTTAGGTTAGAATGGATCAAAATAATATACCCTTAACATATAAAATATATATTAATCTTTATAGCACATATTCAAGTGTTAAGTCGGCTAGGACTTAGATCTAAACACAAAATACACCAATCTAACCAACATCAATCAACCATATGATCATATAAGCCTACACCATCTTAAATATGTGTAGTACTAAAACCTATAAACCATCTCACAAAATTTTTAAGTTTGATTCCAAACACTGGAGCAATGTGTGCCAAATTACACATAACATCTTGCATTGTATTAGCCAAAAAAAATTGTATGTTGATCTTCTTCCACTTGTAACTTTTAGCTTGATCAACCAAAAAAATTAAAATCTTGATCATAGATGTATTTATTAGTCCTAAATAATATACTATAACCACATAAGTCTATCTTCTAACATGAGCAATTTTGGACCAAATTACCGAATTAAGGTGTGACCAAAACTGTTTACCAAATTGGACAAAACTGTCAACAAACAATGTTAGAATTAATGGAAATACATCAAAGGGTTTCTTCTTCATTCTTCCAACACAAGCCTTCTTGCAATATTTTCTTTCAAAATCATCTTCAACCATGCTCATGACACCGAAACTTATTTTCACCATAGTCTTTGTACCAGGATACAATGTTGACAACACTGCAATGCATAACTATATGTGCCTTGTGCTCATTCCACATGCTCATGTTGCCAAAAAATGCATAAATGACATCTCCATATTCTTCCAACAATACCCAATATCCTCAACCCTAAGCCTTATACCCCATACACTCAACCCTATACCCTCAACCTTGAACACTATCCCTCAAACATAGGCCCTAAATCCTATACACTAAACCCTCAACCCTAAATCCTATACCCTTGACCCTATACCTTATACCCGCAACCCTAAACCTTACACCCTCAACCCTATACATTATAGCCTATTCTTGGAAGTGCTACCTAAAGAGAAAAAGGAAATCCTAGTCAACTAATAGATGTGGGTGAATGGGAATGATCTATAATTCATTAATAAATGTGTAAATAATTTTTTTGAGATACACTATTTTTTTAAGAGATTGAACCTATAGACAACACTGCACCCACAATGGTAGTTTGTAGGATGAGTGAGCTAAGGGTAAAATATTTATGTAGGTAGATAAGTTTGGTGAATATAAGTATCTAACTCCTTGCATTGATGACCTCTTAGATTAGTTTAAGGGGGATAATTTTTTCACTACATAATAGGTACCACCAAGTTACCATTGAGTCATTAGATGAGTGAAAAAATACATTTAAACCCAAATGGATTTTTCAAATAGGTACACTAGTCCATGAAATTGAGGTGCCTCCAAATATACATTGGGAGTAGTTTTAGTCCTCAATATGGTCATATAATTTCCTAACATGTAGTGAGATTTTATCCAATGCTATGTAAAGACACCCTATGTATGACACTTGGAGTTATATACATTTTCAAGATTAAAAATAACATGGAATTACTATATCTTGGAGAAAGATATTGTTATTCACATAGATCATAAGCCTCTTAAATTATGATAAATTTTGTAGAATGATCAACATCAAAAGTAAATATACAAAGAAACTACACCCTACGTGAAGAATAACACAAGTGTGTTATAACATGCTGATGTTATGTGAAATCACATAGCACAAGAACATTATAATGTGCTCATGTTATATTTTTCTTTGACATAATGGGAGTGTGTTATAATGTGCTTGTGTTTTTGTTTACATTAGAAATTTCCAAGCCTTTGGCTTGGATATTCCTTGGGCTTCCAACCCAAAGACTTGGAATGACTTTCCAACATCCACAAATGTATTTTTACAAATTATTAAAAAGTTACATAATCTCAAGCATGCTCCCCATCAAGTTTGCACGTATTTCAATGTCAAGTCAAAAAACACCATGACAATGTTAAGCTATCTTTTAACTATCTAACCATCTAATTTTTTCATGTTTTGAGTATGTTAAGGTTTTCATCTGTAATTTCTTTTGTTAGTGTAACCATTTTTTGTCAAAAACCAATGTTTGGTATTTTTGACTTTATTTTTTAACTGTTCATCAACATTTCAAATAAATTCCATTTCTAGGAACTAGACTCCATTTTATGCATATTAAAAAAATTGATTTTTGATCAATTTCAAAAAAAATAGGGGGGAGCGTGCTCAATTTTCTGTTTTTCAAGATGTACATGCACTTTGAAAATTAGTAAAAATTCATATATTCATATAAAAATTAGGAGAAAAATCAGGGATAAACTACACGATGTTAGCTAATTTCTCATTGAAGTGATTTTTGAAATACTAAAAAATGTTACATTTTAGGGGGGCTACACCAGACTCTATGTTATGATTTTTGAAAAAGCATGACCAATTTTTATGGCCCCCCTTTTTGAATCCCTTAATCTCTACCATTTTAAAAAAATACTAGTTTATAAAGTAGATTTGCAACACTGTCTCTTTTTTTTATGCATCTTCAGTGTAACTATCTTCAATTTCTCATCCAAGGTTAGTGTCTCATGAATTAAGAAAAAAAGTGGTCACTTAAGACCCCTTTTTAGTCACCCATCTATATGCACTTACCAGTTGTACTAATAACTATATCATAAATAAACAAACCAAAATCACTCCAAAATGAATGAAAAACGAAAATTAATTAATTACTTTTGACAAAGTTAATCTTTTCAAGTTGGGTACTTGGAAAGGAGGTAAAGGTGACTCTTGGTATTACATATACATGTGAATGCTAGCTTATTGAGGTTAGGTACTTGAAAGGGAGTGAAATGTGTCTCTTGGGATGCCAAAATGAATGAATTCACATATTTTTAAGGATATTCCAAGGAGCGATGCATTTGATTTTCACAAGGGTCTTTTGTGCAACATGTTTTATAATTATTTGTGCACATCTTATATTGGAAACTACTAGTGGTATCATTCTTCCAAAATTCCTATAAATTGGAGCCTTGTGAAAGTGGTGAGATATTCCTTTTAGTTTTTCATTGAGAGTTCATAGTTACATAGATGTCAAATTGGAGAAAAAAGATCGAAGGAATTTTTTCTCTTTGCAATCTTGTTTGAAAAATATAATATAGACTTTTCCTCTCTTCTTGGTGGAATTTTTTCCTACAAGGGTTTCTCCACATTAGTATCATGTAATGTGTTGTTATCATGTGATTTATTTATTTATTATGTTGTTGATTTGAACTCCTAAATCTATTAATGGTATTCTATAACTAAGCACAATTAATTGAATTGTGTTCCAAGAACAAGAATACTTAATTTTAGATTTGTACACTCAATTTCAGGTTTCTATATATATAATAGTTTACCTTGGTTATCCCAAAAATCTACTTATAATCAAATAATAAAACACCCATATACATCTATGTCATCAAAAGATAAACAAATCTCCCAAAATCAACACTATATAAGTCATTTAGACAATAAATGATAATAATCAATAAAGAAAAAAATGACCTCAATAATGCCAATTTGAATTCAACTAATATCACCATAAGAATAACAAATGATGCCAACATAATGAGTTAACCAACAACATGAGTATCAAGCAATAAAACATTACCAAATAGAGATATGTTAAACAAACTACAACTAATAACATTAATTTCTATAAACCTCCTTAATGAAAAACAAGTCTATTGCTCTTGTATTAATCACTTTCATAACATATTAATTTGCTCTCTATATATATAATTCAAAATATACAAGTAAAAAATGAATATTAAAATTATAAATATTAATTTGTGAGTATTAACAAATCAAATCAAATTCATCTATCACAAAATCAATCAAAATATATAACAACATTTCATATCAAATGTTGAAATTTAATTAAAAATCTCAATCTACCATAGCTTAACAATTATCTATAATTTTAATGAATTTATTATAATAAAATAAATAAATAAAGAACTACATTAAAAAACTTATTTACCAATATCAATTTATTATTTACCTTTACAATGACATAAAAGATATTTTATTCAACCCCATAAGTAGTCTTTGTTGTGAATTGAGCTATGGGTTAACATTCTTTTAACTTTTTAAGATAACATCACATATAAATAAAGATGTTGATGGTTGGTTTTTTAAAATTATATAATTTTGTGGGTTTTTAATTGTTTATAAAGGTGTTTTAAATATAAAAAGTGTATAAGTAGTCTTTTATTCAAAATTATTTTTAAAGTTTAATTTTATTGTTATTTATTTTGAGAGATTTGGTTATGATTTCTAATTTTTTTTAATGACTTTCAATTTGATTGAGAGGTTTGAATTTGATTCATTTGAATTGTGAATTTTTAAATTTTGAATTCAAAATAAATCTTTGAGCTCTCTTTTATTAGTCATTGTGAGTTGATCTACACATGTTTATATTGATTTTGTAATTGTTGTTGTATGTAAAAACTTTCACTTATTTGAAATCATTTTGGAATTTGAAAGACAACATCTAAGTCAAGTAGACTATAGAAGAATCTATTTGGCATTGGCTACTTGTTGTCATCAAACATTTTGCCTAATGCCACATGCCACAAATCTAGTCCAACTAGAGATCTTGTTTTTTTCTTTATAATTTTTTTTAATATTAAAAATATAAAATTATTTATAAAAAATGTAGACACTTAAAAATGACCTAGGCCTGCAAGCTCTATTTTTACGACTTCCATCCTAGCATAATTATGACATTTAATTATGTCTTTGGTCCACATTCGACTATTAATTATATAATTCATAATTGTTTAATTAATTCATGTCCTTTTATTCTTCATGATTATTAAATAAATAAATTATATTTATTTATTAAATACATCATTAATTGTCTAAGTCTTCCCCTAATTAAATAAATTTCATTACCTTTCTTCATTTATTTCTTCTTGATTATTAAAATAAATAAATTTCATTTATTTATTTAATATGTCATCAATTCTCATGATTAAATGAGTTTATTAATTTATTTAATCATTAATCATATCTTCTAAATTAAATAATTATCTTTAATTATTTAATTGCCAAATTTAACATTTCTCTCATTTTAAATAAATTATTTATTTAAAATGATATCACATTCTTAACTGTCACTTCATTATTAGTAAATAATCTAAAAAAGATTATTTATTATCTCACAAAATCCATATTTTGAGTTGATTTAATTCAAATTGGTAGCTTTCTTCTAAAAATCAAATAAAGCGAGCAGATTCTTGATTTTTCAAATTTGCTTTTTAGTCCACCTCTTATCTTCTTGATTTTTTGAATCTCATAAATTAGGCAGTTTTTATCTTCTTGATTTTCGAAAATCTTTATTTTTCTAATTAATTATCTCATCTTCTCTCCACCATCGATTTGATTCTCTAATATGACATCTTGACCACTCATCTAAGGATTTTTCCCTAACCCTGATTAGGGATTATCAAATTAAATCTCATCCTCTAATTTTAGGTTTCTGTCAATAATCAATCCCATCCATCCATTCAAATTTGTGTTTTCTATAAAATGTCTATTTTTCTCTCATTTTGGGATTAGACAGTTAGATTTTATTATTCTGGCATCTTAAGACCACTTCGTTATTATAGGCATTATAGTCATTTATCATTGGCATAGGCATAATTTTACTTAAATCCTTCAAAACTTGCATACGACAATGTCATAGTCAAAATGCTCACACTCAATCTGAGGACATCAATCATACGCTGCAAGCTAGGAGGTACTATGGAGGTGAATCATGGAAGCTTCAATGAATATCTGGTATAATCATTCTTGTTAAAATGTTTTCATTTTGCTTCATAACTTCTTTGGGTTTATATTATTGATCTAATCATTGCTAACCTTAATCCTAAAAATTTACCCATTGATACATTGGTGAACCCGACGTGAATCCTTTGATCTAGCTTGTTATTTTGTAGGTTTTATTGACATTTTGTTACAGATCTGCCAATTTTTGGACAAAACCACAGGTTTTACAATTTATTCATATCTTCTACACAGCTACAAATTTTTCCACAAGATTTACACAAAGTCTTTTTCATCATCTCAAGAGGCTATAGTAAAAAAAATCAAGGGTTTATCATCATTTTTGTGGGAGTTATTGTAATTTTATGTTTTTTCATAAAATTGGTTTTCTAGATGCAAATCGATGAATTTTTTAGAAATTATTACATTTTTGGAAATTTATTTAAATTTTAATGGGGGTCTATGTTTTACAAATTTAATTTTGAGGTCAAATACAATTCAAAAAAATATGATCTTCATTTTCTATATGGTTTTCACAAATCTGCGTTTCTGAGAGCAAAACAGGGAATTTTTTTGACTTCTTTACATTTCTGGAAAGCTCTCAGAAAATTAGTAGGGATATCTTCTTTGATTTTTCATTTTTCAGATCAATAAAATTATCAAATAATGAAATCTAATTTGGCTATGTCAAAAACATGTATCTGAAATTGCAATTTTCTGATGAGCTTGTTTTTTTCTTTGGTTGCATTATAATATTATTTTTTGATCTTGTAGGTGATCATAAGGAGCTATAGTAGTAGAAATATCAGTCATATATAATAGATTGGAAAGAAAAAACTTCCAGGTTTGCATAAACATACATTTTTCAAAGACTAAAAATCAAAGAAACTCCTAACTTGTGGTTTGCAGGTTCGAGTGTCGAAGACTAAATACTAAACATTGTGCTTGTCTTTTTAAGATTAGTACACATTTATTTTGGTGCACATAAAATGAATATGTTTTACTATTTTGTCTGATTTTTTTTGCAAATGGTAGGTGATTATCCTCTCACCTTGTGAAAACTTGGTGATCAGAAAACCAAACCCATTCTATCTGTTATACACCCTTACGACTTAGTAATCGAAGTATCCTCTCCCCTTGCATTTTTGGAAATCTTGGGTGTAAGAGAAATAGTTACTAAATCTAGAACTTGGATCTGTTCTAGTGGGAAAAAGTACTCACCCCAAGACGACTCATACCAGTAGCACCCTGAAACTGAGGGACTTCCAGTTAGTGTATAAAAGTGGATTCTTGGGGAAAGCCCAAGAATCACACATATGGTTCTAACGAGATGGATCTGAAAGGGGACTCTTGCCACATGGATCATACCCTACGAACAAAATTCCCTTACTAAACACCTATTGTTTTAGAGGCCAGCCATCTTTTAGCCGTTGCTTGATACAGTGCAGGGTACAGTATCATGCCCGAAGACACTCACTACTAATCCCCTTGAGTAGAGATAGCAGTTCTTGGGAAGTCACTACCCAAGAATTCAAAGTTGGTGTGCTCAAATGATGTTAATGAGCTGTGGAGGGGAGCCAATGCTACCAAACTTCTAAGTTATCTACTTTCGAGAAGGAAAGGTGTTTAGCACCAATCCGGGGTATATCAGTGGGCTATATCATGTATACAAACCCTTGGCCTATTGGCCTATTAGGATTGTGCTTGTCTCATGTGCGTTTGCATACACCAAAATATCATGTTTTCCAATTGTTTATTGGATACTAAAATGAAACAAACAACACTCAAACATCTCAAAACAAACAGTCAAACTTTAAACAATTCAGGTTTTTTACCACAAATATCATAAAATTTGACTTTTTAACAGTCTGCACTGCATCTATTAAACTGCAATTGCTCTATCACACTGCATTTTTCTGTCTTTGCAACGCATTTGCTGCTTCAAACACTGCATTCGCCTGTCTTGCAATGCATTTGAAATATAAAAAGTTGCATCTTCTAAATTAAGCCGCAATTGCAATTTGTAAAGCCGCCTTTGCAAAATAGCACCGCATTTGCTATCTGAAGTGACCCAATCAACCTTTTGAAATGCATTTGTCACATCTTGAGACAAATTTTTCTATCATAATAGAATCCCTGTCAAAACCCGAGCCCAGACACTGTCTGAATCTTGCAACGCATTTGCATTCCTGAAATGCAATTGATACTTTAAACGATGCATTTGACATATTGAAACACAATTGATACCTTAAACAACACATCTGACAAATTATAATGCAATTGACACTTGAAATAGCACAATTGCCTGTGACCTCAAAAAACATTATCACTGTCAAAAAAACTGAGGCTAAACAATTGTAAACATATTCTAGGCATCTTTGTCTATAGTCTTTGTCAACAACCAAGTCATCTAGCATTGCACCTTAGAGTTCCCTTGGCCCTTGCATTCGACACTTTGCATTTAACAACATCATGACATCCACCA
The DNA here is from genome assembly GCA_007258455.2 of Sequoia sempervirens. Classification (NCBI taxonomy): domain Eukaryota; kingdom Viridiplantae; phylum Streptophyta; class Pinopsida; order Cupressales; family Cupressaceae; genus Sequoia; species Sequoia sempervirens. The sequence goes on along the minus strand of VDFB02047144.1, from coordinate 52,074,399 downwards.
CATTGTCTTCCCTTCAACAAAATATTGATAGGCTTGCTAGTAAAGTTGAATACCAATTACTCTGTAGAGGTCAATACCAACAAGCCTTCGACTTTAAGAGACAATTCCTCCAAACCGAAAATCAATGTCCTTCATACCAACAATCCATGAGTCCTAGTCCTCTGTCCATCTACCCTCACCATCAACAGTCACTTAACATAAATCCTAGCATTAATCTCCAACACACATCCATGTATCACCCTTATCCTAACCTTGACAAGGGAAGCCAATTGTCCACTAGTCCATTTCAAGTCTCCACGTCCCATTTTAGTCAACCTTACACCAATTCATTCCAAGTCTCCATGCCATATCCTATGTCATCACCAACTAATCCAGTGCCAGTCCCCACACCATGTTCTAGGCCGTCATCCACCAATCCAGTCTAATTCCCCATGTCCTATCCTAGTCCTTCACATACTAGTCTCGTCCAAGTCTCCATGTCCTATCTTAGTCCTTCACATACTAGTCCAGTCTAAGTCCCCATGTCATATCCTCATACTAGTCCAGTTCAAGTCCCCATGTCTTATCCTAGTCCTTCATCCATAAATCATTTTCAAGTCACTACCTCACAAGCCATGTTTAATCATGAAAATTATATCATAGTGCAAAGTCAAATCCCATTGTCTAAACTTGAGGATACATGTCAAAATGAAAGCCCAAAGCATGACATTATAATGTCACCCTCGTATCAAGAACAAGGTAGTCCATCCCATGACCCTATCTTAAAGTCCATTCAAGAAGTCCTTCAAGACAATCATGACATCAAAAATACACCTACCATTGACCAAGAAGTCCAAATCCATGACAACCCCATCTTTGACTAAGACCCTACCATTGACCAAGAAGTCCAAATCCATGACAACCCCATCTTTGACCAAGACCCTACCATCGACCAAGAAATCCAAAATGATCCACTCCTTGACCTTTATGCCATTTATGATCAAACACTTGATGACCCTATTCAGGCCCCAACTATCGACACTTTCCAAGATGAGACACTTGCCTCCATTGGACCCATAGACGATCTTCCTCCAGAAAAAGAGTCTTCCACTATGGACATATTTGCAAATGACCACATTATAGCTGAATTTACTAGACTCTATGACACTGACCATAACGATGGCTTCAACATTGAATTTGAAACACCAATAGAATCATCTGAACATGACATGTCACAAGATCAAACCAAAGATATTAGTCAGAAATATGTCCAACATGACAATGAAGCTAAGACACTTTATCAACTAGGGTCATCTTTCTTTATTAGAGTAGGCTTTCTCACATATGGGAACATTACAGGTAACATTGTCCACATACATCATGATGGGTTAGCATCTTGCTTTCAAAACAAAAAATACCCCATCGCAAATAAAATTTATCAAAGCATGCATTATCAAGGCAAAGGACTATGCATACATGAGCAAGGCATTCGAGAACTAATACAACTTCAGGAAAATTACAAACATCAAGGTCTTGTCTATTCCTCAGACAACAAATCTAATGATGTTAGCGGAACCTCCTCGATACTAGGTTCAACCTTGTTAGATACAAATGTCAAAATAGAGTCCATGAGAAATCCTTGTCATAAGGTTGTTGCCAACACCCTATCAATCCACACCATAAACCATCATTCTCAACATCTTAAACCTTCCCTTTGGAACCAACAAAAACAAAAGTCTTACAAAGTCAAAAATCAAATGTCAAAGGCCATCGAATCAAACAAAAAGACAAGTGGACAAGTGAAATTAAAATGGATCCCAAAGAAAAGTAGATCAAGCAAAAAAAATATGTCAAAAGGAAAAGTTAATTACAATGTGGAGCCACAAGCAAAGAGGACTCCCACATATAACAAATTTCCACCTCCTTCAAAATGGTCATCAAGCAAGGCATATAAAAGTGTTGGTTCTAAACACCATCCCAATCAAAATTCCAAAATTCGTCATCCACCATCCCAAGTCTGGAAAATAAAAAATGATTCATTCAAACGTCCAAACAACCTTTCCATGTCTACCATCATCCATCATAATCCTACATCTCGTCTAAATTCCAAAAATCCCATGTCACACATCTGTCACATCTTGGCAGCAACTCTTTACCACAAGGACTGTCCTGGAACTCTATCGCAATGTGTGTATTCTGATAAGGCCAGATCTAGTATCAAAAAGGATCACAATGACATCGATCAATTGTATGCAAGCACTATGATCCTGACATGACAATTGCTTTAGAAAGGTCATTATTGGCATATCATGACCCCGGTCTCTACATCAACACCATCAATGGATTCAGAACAGTCAATGGTCATCTAAAGCATCAAGGCTATTCAGATATACAAAAAAATTGAAAAATGTAAAACATCATCACCCTGATGAAAACCTGGCAAACAAGCATCTTGGTGACACCAAAAAAATAAAAAAGTCAAGAAATTAGTAAAGAGAAAAATTTCATCCAATGGTGAAAACCTGGAAAATAGGTGTCATATGTAAAATAAATCATCTATGTGGACTTTTACACTTGGGGGCAAGTCGTTTCATTTCCCATGCCTTCCTCATGACATTTACATCCATCTAAGCCCTATCATTTCCTCGCATTTTTCCCACCTACCTTGGTCTTGACATAAAACTAGCACACATAAATCATGCTTTGGTAAAAATTTTGACATGCCTATCCTTTGGTCATACATTATTTGTGAAATTTCATGTCATTACTGACACAACCTCATTATCCTTATGTGTCGTAGTCCTTGAAAATCATATGACAATTCCCTTAGTCTCATGTCTCTCATCCTTTACCAAGGCCACTTCTCATCCTTTCATGTCTGTCACCTATTTTGGCTTTCCCTTGTCAAACGGTCTAAGGATACTCCACCATCCCATTTAGTCCTAACCAAGTCATTCCAAATGCAATGAGTCTAATACATACATGCGCATTATCCAAAACATTACCTGACTTTGTTCCTGGCCTGGCTGCAGACCTTAATCATTTCGTCACATTATCGTCGTCCTCATGTTGTTTTGGGATGTGTCCTTCCCATGTCAAACAACGTTGTCATCACCCATCAATTGGTATTCAACTTGACTAGGGGCACAATCATGTTTGTCCTTGGATTCTCATGTGTAGGCATCAGTCACATGCATTTGTCATGATCCTCTTAAACCATTCAAAAAGACAAAAAAATCATAAATGTCCTGAAAAAAGACAAAAACATTGAAAAACATCCTAAAGAAAGACAAAAACATTGCAAAAAGTCTTGAAAAAAGACAAAACATCACAAAAAGTCCTAAAAAAGACAAAAACATGACAAAAAGTCCTAAAAAAAAAGACCAAAAACATCACAAAATGTCCTGAAGAAAGACCTAAAAACTGAAAAACATCTTGAAGAAAACCACAACAAATGTCAAACTACTCGAATAATGTGAAACAAAGTCACATTTCATTATGTCTATCATTTTAGTCAAGTCTTTGTCATTCGTCTGAACTACGTTGTCTCTACGCATTGGCTATGTAGGCAAGACTCATAATTGAGTCCCCAAGACATTAGGTCAGTCCTTTCAGGTTTGTCAAAATAAAATCATGGCACAATCTTTGGTCATCAAGACAAAGTCATTAGTCGTGTTGAACTACGAGATCTTTGAGTGTATGACGTAGGCAAGGCCATCTATCGATGAGCCCCCTAAGGCCACACTAGGTCAATCCATTAGGGTTCATCGCACTACACTGGCACATACGTCAAAAGTATACAGCACAAAACAAATCATTAAAACAAAGTATGGCAATCATTTATTCAAACATGACAATCACATCAGCATGACATATCATCATATGGACAATACAAGTCAAATTAGGTCAAATTTCAGTCAAACTCTGTCAAATTATCAACTCTTGGTTATTCTTTCAGATGAGTCCTAAAGAATAGCCTCAGTCATTTATGCCTTAGGATGTGTCCTTCCTAGGCATCGTTATTATCATCCGACATTTTTGAGAGATCCTTTTGACATTTAGAGATTAATCCTCTTGACATCAACATTATTCAAGATGTGTCCTTCCTAAATTTGGCAATCTTTGGCATTTTGTCATCTTGGCATCATCAAAACATGACACTTTGGCATCTCGACATCATCAAACCTGACATCTTAACATCAAAAAACTCATAATCCAGACACACTTGGCAAACACTTGGCACTTTTCTTTTGGCTTTCATCATGGTACTAGCTTTTTAGCGAGATCCTAACAACAGGATTTAGAAAAGCAGTGACGTATCATGATTGTCTTATCTTGTCTTTTGGCTTTCATCATGGCACTAGCTTTTTAGCGAGATCCGGACAATAGGATTTAGAAAAGCAGCGACGTATCATGATTGTCTTATCTTGTCTTTTGGCTTTCATCATGTTACTAGTTTTTTAGCGAGATCCTAACAACAAGATTTAGAAAAGCAGTGACGTATCATGATTATCTTATCTTGTCTTTTGGCTTTCATCATGGTACTATCTTTTCAGCAAGATCCTAACAACTGGATTTAGAAAATTAGTGATGTATCATGATTGTCTTATCTTGTCTTTTGGCTTTCATCATGGTACTAGCTTTTCAGCAAGATCCTGACAACATGATTTAGAAAAGCAATGAGGTATCATGATTGTCTTATTTTGTCTTTTGGCTTTCATGATGTTACTAGATTTTCAGTGAGATCCTAACAAAAGGATTTAGAAAAGCAGCAATCTATCATGATTTTCTTCTATTGTCTTTTGGCTTTCATCATGTTGGTAGTTTTTCAGCGAGATCTTGACAACAGGGTTTAGAAAAGCAGTGACATATCATGATTGTCTTATCTTGTCTTTTGGCTTTCATCATGTTAGTAGTTTTTCAATGAGATCCTGACAACAGGATTTAGAAAAGCAGTGATGTATCATGATTTTCTTATCTTGTATTTGGATCTTTTATCATGTTACTAGTTTTTCAGCGAGATCCCAACAACAAGATTTAGAGAAGCAACGACGTATCATAACATTTGTCTTGTCTCTTGACACACATGTTACTAGTTTCTCAGCGAGGTCCTGATTAAGGGATTTAGAAAAACAACGACGTATCATGATAATGGCTTTATTGTTGTATTTCGACAATCATGTTGCTAGTTTCTCAAGGATGTCCTGGAAACAGGATTTTGAGAAATAACGACGTTTCATGACTTGTCTTTCGTGTCTTTTTTGCTGGTGGCTGGTTATGACAAAAAGACTAGGGCAACTGCGCTCTTAGTATGAGTCACAATCATCCTTGTATGTGACTACTTGTCTCATGTGATGGTATGACCTTGCACACCTTGATCTATGTCATATCATGGTGTTTGTTGGCCATTACAACAATTTTCCAAATGATGATTAAGAGCAATAAATATTAAAGTCCTATGGTAAAGTTTTGAAGGATTTGGTCTAGGAACTAACATGCATCTCCTTCTGTCTTGTCAAATTCTCTCGCCCATATCATGTAGGCATTGCATCCATCTCATCATCCATATCTTTTGCACTAAAATTTCTTTGTCTCTTCATATTCTAGTCTTCTCATAAATTTCGAGAGCACACCCGTGATCTTGGAACCCGTTTGTCCTCTCGAGGGGGCATAAAGCTACCCTCCTCGTCGTTCTTCCTCATCTTATTTTGCATTGGGGCATATTTTTGACTTATTTTCTTTGTCAAATACGACATGCTACATTATGACAAAGAGGGGCAAAATGTAGACACTTAAATATAAACTAGGCCTACAAGCTCTATTTTTACCAGTTTCATCCTAGCATAATTATGACATTTAATTATGTCTTTGGTCCACATTTGACTATTAATTAAATAATTCATAATTGTTTAATTAGTTCACGTCCTTTTATTCTTTGTGATTATTAAATAAATAAATTATATTTATTTATTAAATACGTCATTAATTGTCTAAGTCTTCCCTTAATTAAATAAATTTCTAAATTTATTTAATTACCTTTCTTCATTTATTTCTTCTTGATTATTAAAATAAATAAATTTCATTTATTTATTTAATGTCATCAATTCTCATGATTGAATGAGTTTATTAATTTATTTAATCATTAATCATATCTTCTAAATTAAATAATTATCTTTAATTATTTAATTGCCAAATTTAATATTTCTCTCATTTTAAATAAATTATTTATTTAAAATGATATCACATTCTTAACTGTCACTTCATTATTAGTAAATAATCTAAAAAAGATTATTTATTATCTCAAAAAATCCATATTTTGAGTTGATTTAATTCAAATTGGTAGCTTTCTTCTAAAAATTAAATAAAGCGAGCAGATTCTTGATTTTTCAAATTTTCTTTTCAATCCACCTCTTATCTTCCTAATTTTTTGACTCTCATAAATTAGGCAGTTTTTATCTTCTTGATTTTCGAAAATCTTTATTTTTCTAATTAATTATCTCATCTTTTCTCCACCACCAATTCGATTCTCTCATATGACATCTTGACCACTCGTCTAAGGATTTTTCCCTAACCCTGATTTGGAATTATCAAATTAAATCTCGTCCTTTGATTTTAGGTTTCTGTCAAAAGTCAATCCCATCCGTCCATTCAAAATTGTGTTTTCTATAAAATGTCTATTTTTCTCTCATTTTGGTATTAGATAGTTAGATTTTATTATTCTGGCATCTTAAGACCACTTCATTATTATAGGAATTATAGTCATTTATCATTGGCATAGGCATAATTTTACTTAAATCCTTCAAAAATTGCATAGGACAATGTCATAGTCAAAATGCTCACACTCAATCTGAGGGCATCAATCATACGCTACAAGCTAGGAGGTGCTATGGAGGTGAATCATGGAAGCTTCAATGAATATCTGGTATAATCATTCTTGTTATTTGTTTTTATTGTGCTTCATAACTTCTTTGGGTTTATATTATTGATCTAATCATTGCTAACCTTAATCCTGAAAATTTACCCATTGATAAAAAAAAAAAGAGAATAAGAGCCTCATAAATACATAAATTTCTAAAGTGTGTTCCTCAACACAACTAGTCCTTATATAAATCTAGATATTAGAAAATCAAGTTGAACTTCAAATAGCAATTTGCTAGATAGATTAGCCAAACACTTCATCATCATGACAAATTGATCTCATGGAAAATTCACCACCAACAATTCATCACTATGGATAATTGTTGGTGGTGAATTTTCCACGAGATGAATTTGTCATGGGGTGAATTGTTTAGGGTGAATTTTCTCACAATGAATTATTGGTGGTGAATTTTTCTGTATAGATAAGTGAAGATGAAACATAATTAATTTACAAAAATATAAGATAGTTTAATTCCAAACATCTTCAACTATACTTTCTAACCTTTGTTTTTGATATTAAAAGCAGCAAAACAAGGGTGTTGTTCCATTACAACAAGGAAACCACAACCATTCACAATAGATTAACACTAACAACATAGTGACAACAGGTCTAAAAACTAGACAATCACCCTAAGCAAAACATATCAAAAACATCACAAAAAACACACAACCGATCTAGAGCTACTAGCAAAGTCCATCATAATAGCATGATATAAAGTCATAGACCACCGAGGGTCATACCAATTATAGAGGAAATTAAACATATCAAAAAAGTCTTTTAAAAAAAAACATAATCAAAGGCTAAAACAACCAACCCTAGTCAAAAAAGGAAAACCCACTAAAAACTAAAATTATTTCCCACTGCATGGCTTAACAAGAGTAATAGTAGCCCAATCCTCAGAGAGGAACTTAAGCAGTTCCTTATTTATAGGGTATTCCTCTGCATCATTCACAGTCGTATCCTTCTGTAGCAGACAAAGAGTAGTGGCAAACCTGTGCATGATCTTCAAGGCAAATCGAGTGACATCCTGCAGTCTTTTCTCCAAGCTCTCAATTTTGTTCTTCATATTGACAATCTCCTCCCAGGTAGCAACCTATTTTCTTTGGCCTTCCTCCATAGGAGCCTTACCCTTCGCAATGTTAGAAGTGCAAGGCTTAACCTCCTTGATTTTAATGCTGGCAGTGCCCTTTTTAAGGCTTAACCTTTGTTATTTAATTAAACAACACAATATAATTTATTTAATTCAACATTTAGTTTTAATAATTATTTTAAATCCTAACTTTTTTAAGTCATTTATTTTATTATTATAATTTAGTTAACAATTGTAAGGTTTATGTGAGTGGTGTATTTGCTTTTAAAAAGAACTCATTTAGTGATCATGTGTTTAAATTATGAGTGTGCATTCTTACGTTGAAAAATTTAAAGTACGCCTATCTAGATAGTAAAAGAAAATACATGTTGGGGGAGGTGGAACCTTATTTTAAATTCTAACTTTTTTAAGTTATTTATTTTATTATTATAATTTAGTTAACAATTGTAAGGTTTATGTGAGTGGTGTATTTGCTTTTAAAAAGAACTCATTTAGTGATCATGTGTTTAAATTATGAGTGTGTGTTCTTACATTGACAAATTTAAAGTACGCCTATCTAGATAGTAAAAGAAAATACATGTTGGGGGAGGTGGAACCTTATTTTAAATCCTAACTTTTTTAAGTCAATTATTTTATTATTATAATTTAGTTAACAATTGTAAGGTTTATGTGAGTGGTGTATTTTCTTTTAAAAAGAACTCATTTAGTGATCACGTGTTTAAATTATGAGCGTGTGTTCTTACATTGACAAATTTAAAGTATGCCTATCTAGATAGTAAAAGAAAATACATGTTGAGGGAGGTGGAACCTTATTTTAAATCCTAAATTTGTTAAGTCAATTGTTTTATTATTATAATTTAGTTAACAATTGTAAGGTTTATGTGAGTGGTGTATTTGCTTTTAAAAAGAACTCATTTAGTGATCATGTGATTAAATTATGAATGTGTGTTCTTACGTTGACAAATTTAAAGTATGCTATCTAGATAGTAAAAGAAAATAAATGTTGGGGGAGGTGGAACCAAGTCATTGGATTTATCTTTTCTTTTTTAAAAGCTGTCATTGATTGCAAATCTAGATTTAATCTTCACACAACCTCCTAAAAGATATTTTTTATATTAAATATAAGGTAATCACAGTAATTATAGAGAGTAATAGAGAACGACCAGTTCAGCCAAAAAAGACGGGCAAAACAGTCGCAACAGATTTACATTTTCATTACAAAAGTCAAAAAGAGGCACAACAGACCACCACCAAGCAACAGGGCTAGTAGAGGATGTCTTCCACTTTATCCACCCAAGCAGTCCATCCTTTATCTCCTTCCATCCAGACAATATACTTCATCTCCTGAATCCGCGCAAGCATGAGCATCGTATCCTTGCCAAATCCTTTGTTGTTCTTCACCTCTTGGGATAGGATTTTGCAGGTATTATCAAAAAGCTGCCGGTTGTTGAGGGTGTCTCTCCAGGCATATCCACCCTTCATCTCATAAATGAAAAAGGTGGCATAACCATCCTTGAGGAAGTGCTTGAGTTTCTTTCTTTCAATGATCATGGTGGTTCGAACCTGCAAAAAAAAATTAAAATAGATGAGTTTCCTAGAAGACTCAGTAAGATCACGGAGGTTATTCTGATATCTTTCTTCATTTCTGAATTTCCAGATCTACCAAAGAATATTAGAGGAGAGGATCTTCCAGAAAAGATTAGAGTCATTTTTTAAACCATCAATGTGCCCAGTAACAATGTCCATAACAGTAAAAAGCGTAGGATAAGTAATGCCGAACATGAGCCATATTTCTTTCACAAAGATACAGTCAAGGAGAATATGTCTAGCCGTCTCAGGCAGTCTACAGAAATTGCAGTAATCGTACTCGGCATTCCCTTTCCTAACAGGGATTCTGTCAAGGAGAAGGAGCCAGTTAAAACATTTGATCTTAGGCTCGGTGGGGCCTTTCCACAGGCAGTCAAAGTGATTCTTCCAAGCCCGGGTGTCTAGCCTGGAATACCAAACAGTATTAACATGGTCAATGATAGCTTTCGAATGCCCAATAACATTGTAAATGTGCTTGGCTTTAATCTTGGAGAACAAGGTGCCATCGGGCCATTTACACCCCAGAAATCTATGAGAGTCCACATGACAGGAGGAAGGGAGGTCTTTAGTCGCCTTGAAAATTAGATTATAAGTCTTCTTTTGGGACATGGGGAGGTCAAAATTATTTCTAAGAGCCTCCCAGCTGATTAAAACATCATTCTCAAAGAGATCAGCAAACTGGGAAATGCCTTTGCTCGACCAGTGTCTAGCAGAGCAGCCTTGGGAGAGAGCTAGGGGCTTGCCAGAGGAAGATAAATTCCACCAAATGGATCTTTCACCATGAAGATGGCAGTCATCATGGAAGGCCCTGTTAGAGACATGTAATTTAACCTGGTCCCAAGCCTTCCAGATGGACCTAAAAACAACTGAACCTTGAACAAGAACAGGAAAATTACTAATAACAAGGTCAATAATCGGAAGATTCTTCCAAGACTTCGCAGACTTAGGGAAGCCTCTTTCAATGTTGCTCCTAATCAGAACCTTCCAAGGATCATTGCCATCAAGGGAGTGAAAGATCCACTTGGCGGCAAGGGCAACCCCTTGGAGCTTGAGGTCTTTCAAGCCAAGCCCCCCGAGCAGCTTATTGACATGACACCAGTCCCACTTGACAGCATGCATCTTCTTTTTTCCTTTGGCATCTGACTAGAGAAAACTTCTAACCGCCTTTTGGATCTCAAGGATTTGATAGTTACTGAACATCCAAGCTGAAGAATAGTAAATGTTATAGGATGAAAGGATTTTCTGACAGACCTGGATTCTGTCGGCCAAGGAAAGGGTTCTATTATGCCATTTATTCAGCTTTTTGAAGATCTTATCTTTAACCCACACCCACATGTCATTAAGGGAGGGGTCAATGGAGAAGGGGATGCCAAGGTAGCGCACAATCTTGTGCGGGCCACCCCACTGGAAGTCATAGTTTTTAAACCAGTCAGGGGGGACCACGTCCCACCCAAGGCAAATAGATTTGGAATGCGAAAGCCTCGCCCCGGAGATCTTAGAGAACAGGTTAAGCTTGGAGGACAGAGCCTCAAAATTCTCAGGTCTAGCATCAAAAAAGATAGCAGTATCATCAGCAAACTGACAATTTAAGAGCTCCTCATTATTGGGAAGAGTAATACCTTTGACAGCAGGGGAGAGAGAGTTATCTCTCAGGATGTAAAAGAGGGCTTCAGAAGCAATAACGAAAAGGGCCGGAGCCAAGGGGCAGCCTTGTCTGATCGATCTACCAAGGGGGAAGGAGGCAAAGAGCGAGCCATTAATATCAATCTAGGCTGAAGCATCTTTTAGCAGAGTCTTAACAGAGTTACAAAACATTCTAGGAAAGCCGAAGGCCTCCAGCATCATGGTGATGAAATTCCATTCCACCTTGTCGTAGGCTTTTTCAAAGTCAAGAAGGAACATGGCAGAGTTTTGTTGGGAGTGCTTGGACTAGTTCATGGCTTCCCAACTAGTTATCAGGTTTTCGAGGATATACCTGCCTTTGATAAACCCGGTCTGGGTAGAGCAAATAAACTTGGGGAGGATGTTCTCAATTCTGAGCGCCAGAATCTTGGCAAGAATTTTGTAGGAAACATTGAGGAGGGTAATAGGTCTCTAGTTTTTTATGAGGGCCTTATCCCCATCTTTGGGGATCATCTTAATAATACCTTTATTAATGGAGCATCCTAAAGATCTCCTCTCAAGGGCCTCTGAATACAAATCAAGAAGATCATGGCAGATCCAACCAATGTTGGCCTTATAAAACTCCGCCGGGAGACCATCCGGCCTAGGGGCCTTGTCATTGCTGAGAGAGTTAATAGCTTTTTCAATTTCCTCAATAGAGAGGTCTTTGGACAGCTGAATGGCTTCATCAGCGGAGATCTTGCTAGGGATAAGAGAGCACACATGTTGTCTGAGGGACGAGGCCTCTTCCGAGTTTTCAGAGGCAAAAAGATTCTGATAAAAATTAACAAAGGAGTCCTTAATATTATCAATGTCAGTTATCTCCTGGTTATCAACCACAATTCTCTCAATATTCTCATTTGTATGCTTATGCTTAAGGAGATTAAAAAAAAATTTAGAGCCCCTGTCACCAAATTGTAACCAGTGCGCACGGGATCTAATCCTGGCTCCATTAATTTTAAGTTGTTGGTGCTGTCTAAGGGCATCCTTAGCTCTGATAAGATTAGAGGCGAGATCACAGTTAGAGGGATTAGCTTGAATGTTAGATTCGGCAAGGTGAAGATCAGAGGAAAGGCATTTTTCAGCATATCTATAATCTTTCGCTCTTTTTTTCCCGATGGTCTTAAGCAGATTTTTCCAAGCAAGGATGTTCTTATTCCATCTATCAAGATGAGAATAGGAGGGAAGAGTATTCCTGTTAATAAGTTTAATGATGTGAATGGCAGCAAGAGTGTCTTCGTCTTTTAAGAGGCTAGTGTTTAGAGAGAACTTAGCATCAGAAGTTTTGCACCAGAGAGGAGAGTTGTTAAAAGTAATGTGGGTGGAAATGGGATGGTGGTCGGAGAGGGAGGTGGGGGAGACGAGAACAAGGTGCCCATAATTGTCAGGTAAAAAGGAAAAGAAATTTTTGTTAGCGTAAAATCTGTCGAGTCTGGAATAAATTCTAGAGTGACTCTGCTGAAGGTTGCACCAGGTATGCCAAATTCCAGGGTTAGAATCTTTAGATCCAGCCAAGGGGTCAAAGAGGAGTTTGGTATTTATCATTCTGTTCCAGTGAGTTTTCTCCGAATCTTTCCAAGCAAAAGGAAGACCACCAAGTTTGTCTTCTTGGGCCTCTATCATGTTGAAATCTCCCCCGATAAACCAGGGTATATTAGGAAGAGCAGCAATCCAGTCCTAGAGGCTCGCATGCTCCCTAAAGTCATTTGAGGCATAGATGGAGCATATGCCAAAGACATTATTCTTGTGGTTAATAGTGATTCAGACCGCTCTGTTATAGGGGGAAATCCCATTATCAGTAATATAATTCTCCCATCTGGGGCTGATCAAGAGAGCCACCCCACCCCTACCCCTATCATGGTTGGTATAGAACTTGGTGGAATCCTTCCAAAGGAAATTGAGGTTGGAATCCAGAGAGTATCCAATAGCTTTAATCTCTTGAAGCATAAGGACATCCATAGACTTGCAAGTATCAAGAAATCTTTTAATGGTCCACCTTCTGTCAGGGGACTCCAAGCCCCTAATATTCCAAGAGATACAATTCATGGGGAAACATTTGGTTGGGGGGCACCGTTTTCGGTAAGATTTTGACACTGTGCCGAGGCACTGTTATGACTGTCTCTAAGCACTTTCTTGGAGGGGTTCTTATTCTTGGAGCCAAGCTTTCTTCCCATGCGTTTATACAGAGTGTTGGCATCTTTAAATTCTTCTTCATTATCAGACTCCTCAGGCGATAAAACGTTCAAATCCATGTTATTTTTGCCAGTGTGTCTACCAGTATCAGAGGGGAATACACTAGCGGGGATGATCTCAAGCAGGCAGTCATCACCAAGTTCACGAAAGATTTTGGGGGGGACACTGGGATGAGGAGGAGGGTTAGAGCAACAAGCAGCTTTTTCCATTATGGCTAAGCACGAGGTGAGGGAAGCATTCAGGGTATCACTTCCAGAGGGTACGCCGGGGAAGACTGAGCCAGGGGAGGGCTGAGAGTTGAGGGGAGAAGGGTTCTCTGAGGATGCCATCGGTTGCTTCGAAGACTTGCGTCTTCTTTTATTGGATACCTTGGTCACTGAAAGGGTCCCTAAAGTAAGATCACAGTTTGCCAAGGATAAAGGGGCAACCGGGAGAGACGCGGGGGAGGGGATAGGAGGAGGGGGCAGGGAGAAGGCGGTCAGCATGGGAGAGGGTTGAGGGGGAGCGACAACATCGAGGGGTTTATTACAGGAGGGATTCGAGCTAGAACTGTCCAAATTATGAGGGTCTCGGAGATCTGCGGCCTTGGGTTGCGAGGATTTCTTTTTGATAATGGGGCAATCTTTTCCCAAATGACCCTCACAGCGACACAGGAAGCATGAATTTAGCCCTCCGAGAATTTCAATAGGGCAGGAGAATTTGTCTTGTGAGATGCAAATGTTAAGCTTAGACGGGATGTCAAGCCCCGGGTTCAGCGAAATGAGGATATTTACTTGTTTATTTTGTTTGGATTGTAAATTTTAATATAAATGGCAATGATTTATAAATTTGATGTTAAAAGTCTATTCATTTTATGGTTTAAATAAATGTATTTGAAAAAGAGTGGTGACCATATACACTATTGAAAAGCTTGTTAGGTTAGGATTATTCTTTTTTGGTCAAATTTATGTGATCGATTCAACAATTTGATATAATAATTGAAGACATGACTAGTAATTCTATAATATATTTAGACATGTGTAATTGTTGATGTCATATCAATTACTGTGTTCTAGTAATAATGATGCAATGTGTTATAGAATTCTTCTATAATTTTTTTTTGATTATCTAATAAATTAAGATTTGTGATTTTATATAAAATTTTAAGATGAATATTATTTATTATTTTTTAGTCAATTTATAATAATTAATTAAAAAAATCAATATGAATGTAACTTAAAATTTGATTTTAACTTTTTAAAAACTTTTAAACACTATTTTTACTTCATAAAATCCCTCTAAGATAAATCAAAATAAAAATTTAATTCCAACCTTAAAATATTTAAAAATTAAATTCATAATTTCTTTACCAACTTCTATTGTAAAATATACTTTTATATACTAAAAACTATATTATAAATAAACAAACCAAAATAAACCCAAAAAGGCATGCATTTTCCCCTTACAAAATGAAGAATAAAGCCTTTTCTACATTGCTTTCAACATACACAATATATTTCTCGTGATAACCACGAATCAAATATTTCTTGGAAATTTAAAAAATAAAATAGTAATGACCTTAAAAATATATGAAGTGATTAATGAAGAAGTAACCAAAAGTAGTTTTACTTCGCTTTCTAGCAAAGGAAAGTTGAAAGCATGCGGAAGTTGGAATCAATTTCTTAATTTAATAAATGTTGACTATTCTCTATGTTTGGTTGACAATCTGTTTTGAGATGTATTTTTTTTAATAATTTGGTAATATAGGTATTGATAAAATGAGAGGAAGTGTATATTTATATTTAAATTTATTTTTGGTTAAATTATTACAAGTTAGGGGATTTAATTGGTCAAAATATTTAAGGGTTGAATTTGGTATTATTATATTTATGAAAAATTTAGTTGACATAATCAAAAAATATATGATCATTTTTACCAATTAAACTACAATCTTTTAATTTATATGTTGAATTTTAAATTTATATGTGGATTTAAGAAAGAAACTCTAAAAAAAGATGTCTTTAATTGAAATTAAAGAGTTTTACCTATGACAAAAGCTCTATGTTTTTACTTTTACCTATAGAGCCTTCTTTATTTAAGGCACAACAAGCAATATTTAACTATTTAAGGACTTTTTTATTTCAAGGTGGAAATGTTTCAAAATGCTAAAAAATCCCACCTTGAAAACATGCCAAATTTGGGTAAATTTTAAAGGAAGGCATGGTCAATGTCTAGATACATTTTTTAATCCTTCCACTAGTGATTGAAATTACTAAGGTCCCAATTTTATAAACCAAGTAAGGAGGAATGCTATTAATAAAAATATTATGAGCCTCCTAGTCTTGATTTGACAACCAAAATTTTAATTTGGCTTGAGACCAATTTAAAAAATTCTTGGTGAATTTGTTGAAAAGATATGGTAACAATTTTATCCCTTTTCTATAAAACTTCAAAGATCAAACCCAAGGGCTTTACCTATATGTCAATATTAACAAGAAAGAACCAAAGAAATAAATTGTTGATTAATAGAAAGACAATTGTGGAAGTCATTGTTAGTTCAAAAAAGTTAGGGATTGGTGGGTTCCCAAGCCTTTCATATGCTTTTGATAATAAATATGCACTATCCTTCATAGTGAGTAGAGTATGAAGTCCATGGTATTTCCAAGTTGGATGTGCAAAGAGAACTTTATATGAAACATAATGGCAAATGAGAACTTTCTAGACATCCACACCTTTCAAGGCCTGAATAATCCATTTAGCACAAAGCACTAAGCCTTGATGATAGATTGAGAGTAAGTCTAAACCCCTAGAATCATTAGGGAGACAATAATATATTCCCAAGTTGTATGGTGAAATCCTTTGTTTCCATTAGAAGATGCCCAAATGAAGTCTCTACAAAGTATTTCAATTTTTAAATAGAAAGAGTTAGAACCTGAATGCAAAAGAAAGAATAATCCATATGACTACTAGCCAAAATTGTAGAGCACACTTGAAATTTACCATTCAAAGAGAGAGGGATTATAATGTAATTATGGATTTAACAACTTGCCATAAGGTAGTAGTGGAGGCCTAAAAGGAAAAGGGGATCCCAATGCCTAAAGCATGACACAAATGAAAGGTCATGCAATTCAATAATAAGCCTTGGACAAATTAATTTTGAGAAACATTGCAAGATTCTAGGAGTATTAAGCCTACTCCATCTCTTCCAAAATATAAATAATGTTTTTGAGGATATAAGTTACAACTTAATGAAATTGTTTTACTTGGGAAAAACTAGTCAAGGAAGAGGAGGTTGCAACTTGAGGGTATAATATTTAGTAATGATCATGTCTAAGACATTCAACAAGGTGATGGAGCACCAATTGGAGGTATCCTCTAGGTTTCTATCCTTAGATGTGAACTTAATATATCTTTATTGCCTAAGATCCATAAGAAATTATGATAGAATGTTTCCAAATAAAATTCATGAAGGTGTACACCCATATTAGATCAAATGGATTTTTAAAACTCATAAGGGAATCTATCAAAACTAGGATCTTTATCATTTGACATAATAAAAACAACCTCACATAGGTCTTTCTATTCTAGAAGTTAATAAGAAGAATGGATTTAGAGTTGGAAACTTAATAAGGCACCACATTCATGCATTGTTGTAGAATAATTGTTTGGTCAAGAGCATTTTCTTGGGTAGTAGAAAATGCTCATAGTGCCAAAAAAATTATAGAGGATGTTAGGAAGCTTTGTTAATGCCATTGACCATCCTATATTTTTTAATGGATTGGGATGTGTCATGATCTGACAAGGCGTAGAAGAATTTTTTAGAGACTTAAAGTAGTCAGTGCAGAAGAGCAGAATCAGACAGAAGGTCAAGAATCCTCTTCAACAGTGTGGCCTAGAATGCTTGTTCGAAGTGTGTCAGCTTTCAACATCAACATGGAGACACTTGAGCATGCTTTCGAGACATCATACATCATCTATCATCTCACATATTCCTTTCAGGAATGGGAAGGAATCTTGCATATTATCTTTGTCTTGTTTCTTCCTAAGGGGAGGAGTGTTGTTCGACGGGATTGGATCATCTTCAACATTCAATGTCAAGATTCTACCATTTCAAGAGACTCACCATTGAGGGGGGCTACATTGTCTCTCTTCTTCTTCTCTCTTATGGGGGGGTATTTTTCCTCACATGGGGTTTTTTCCTTCTCATGTATCATTGAGAGCATTTCATTCTTGTATTTCATCTCTCTTTTGGGGAGGATTTTTGTCCCACAAGGTTTTCTCCTTTTCTCCATTTGTGAGAGATTTCATTTGCATTTGTACATGGGTACCTAACATGGCCTCATAGTCGGGACCCATCTTTGCATCACTTGCATAATATTTAGCTACTCCCCAAGTTTCACTTAAGGAGGGGTGTTGGTGTGAATAAAGTATTGTACCTAGTTAATTCATTACTAGGATACTTAGGGGACTTATTCATATGTTAAGTTTACTTAGGTCCTAGTAATATTTCTAGAAGACTTAGTTATCATGTCTAGATTTATCTTTTTCCTAGGTAGTTATGATAAAGTTGTCCCATATCATAAGATTAAGCTAGTTGTCATAATATTATGACATCCTATATCCCACCTTGTCTATATAAGCAAGGGTCTCTCATACATTTTATATCCATTGAAACATGTTTGCATAATTGATAGGAATATAGTTTATTCTTGTCATATTGATCTTCTCTCATTGTACTCTCCATTTGGACTCTAGATCTTGGTAGGCTATCTCCATAGCCAATTCTAATAGCCCTTAGCCACCAATATGGCCTTGTACCACTCTAATTGACCATCTTCTCCAAATTTATTTTTAAATACCCACTTGCAACCAATAGGCTTCCTTCCTTTAGGAAAAATCATAAGAACCTAGGTATCACAACTATCCAAAGCCATCATCTTCTCCTACATGGCTTGCATCAAAGACTCACTCTCTTCTAAAGAAAGAGCCTCCCTATAGGATATAGGTTCATTGTGACTACTCAGAAAAGAAAATACACAATTAAAATTGGATGGGTTATACCTAGCAACTGATTATGTTGTCTTTTGGATCTTCTCACAATAGGAGTAAGTAGTTCTTGCTACTCTTCTTCTTCTACATTCTCATCCTGCACATCATTTGAACTCTTTGAACCCTCTTCTTCTTCTCCATCCTATAATCTATGTGGTTGTTCTTCCACATGTGCATCTTCTTTCTTTTCAATCTTTGTCTCGAAGTGCATTATTTTTTCCTTATCTTTATCCTTTGATTTTTCTTCACTTGAGTAAGCTCTAAACTCCTTGAAAAATCACATCTCTAGAGAAAACCATTTTATGAGTTAGTGGATTTCAAAGCTTATAACCTTTTACATTCTCACCGTAACCAATAAAAATGTTTTTTTGTGCTTTTGGATCTAACTTCGAATGCTTCTCTTGAGGAACATGAACAAAAGCTTCACAACCAAAGACCCTTAAATGTGAAATAGAAGGCTTTCTACCTATCCACACTTCATAAGGAGTTTTATCAACAAGAGCTGAACAAGGATATCTATTAACCAAACAACATGTAGTACTAACAACTTCTACCCAAAAGAAGCTATCAAGCTTGGCACCACTCAACATGCTCCTAGCTCTTTCCATCAAGGTTTAGTTCATTCTTTTTGCTACCCCATTTTTTTGAGGTGTATAAGGAGTAGTATTTTTTCAAACAATACCTACATGCTTATAGAAATCATCAAATTCCCTAGAATAATATTCACCCCCATTGTTAGATCTCAACACCATTATCTTATAATACATTTTCTTCTCAACTAAGGCTTTAAATTCCATAAACTTAGTGAAAAATTCAAATTCTGCATGCATAAAATAAATCTAGGTGTATCTTGACACATTATCAATGAAAGTAACAAACAAAGAAGTTTCAAACACCATGTAGTCTGCTAATCAAGTCCATGATAGGGCCAAAGGTATCACCACTGCCAAGGGATGATAAAAACTCATCATCACTCTGTCCCCTAACACCAAGGTGACAATCCCAACTCCATCTATCCACCTCAACTGTTGCTGCCCTCAAAGTAGTACTGTTAACTGGTAGCTCAAGATAAATTCTCATGAGAGTAATGTATCGATCACTAATTGGCACTGCACCTATATCCTGAGTGTGAATGCTCATTCTACTATTATCAACTAATTTCTTATTTTTCATAGATGAATGAGTCTATGTTGTACATGATGTGCATCTACCAAGCTCAATTCTAAGCAAAGCTCATCAACATGTCTCTCAGATTCTTGATGTGCCAACTGAGTACTCACCAAAGAATCCCTAGTGACCTCAAGCTCTTAGGAGAGAGCTGATCAAATTCCTCTTCTTTCCTCATCAAGGCATTTGAATAGATGCTAAGAAGGTGAAAATAATTTTTCCTCATTGTTCCCATGCCTTCTTTGGCTTCCTGCAAGATATCATGAGAAGACTTTGCTACATCTCATTTTTGTCTTCTCTCCAACTGAATCATCCAAAATTGATTTTCAATTAGCTTGTTCATTCTGTCATGATGAGATAAAGTTGCTACAATATCACCCTCATTCACCTTCAACTGGCTCCTCAAACTATGCAGACTATGATTAGCTTCTATTCCATAAGGAGAAGCCTCTAATTGTGCCTAATATTCTTTTTCCACAAAGTATTGTATGTTCTCTCATTGATCTAGAATTAGGTTAGCACCAATTCCATCTATAAAATCATCAATGTCTAGAATAGGTGTCCAAATACAAGAGGACTCCAGCTGCTCTGTGTACTCATCATCACCCCGCTCAGCTGAAACATCAGATGATGGCATGCTAACCTCCTAAAGAGAAGATGAAACCTGTAATTTCTCTTGAGAAACTTTAGTGGTCTCCTGCTCAAAACCTTTTTTCCATGGGAGTCTGATTTTTGTTCTCCTTAGGCTCAACTATATGATGGTCTTTAGCTACTGAAAAATCATCATAAAGACTTTTAGATGTGTTGCCATATTTCTACATCCTCTTATTCCATTCTTCAACTATTTTATCCATCCTTTTAAGACTCTTCTTTTGTTGTTCCAACAAGAAACTCAAGATGTCTTCCCTTTGTGGTTGCTCACATGTCTTTGGACTCCTTGCTTGCATGTGATAATATTCTAGATCCTCCATATACTCAATGAATGGAAGATTATTTCTAATCCATTGTGGAAGTGCAATGTATTCTTGGAAAGCAGTCTCTATTTCTTCTTTGGAAACCATGATTGAGTAGCTGGCTGCCCACAACTGAAATTCAAACTTTGAATGACCCAATCAGGCTAGAAAGATCCAAGCTCTAATACCACTGTGATGTTCCTTGTTGATCTTGAGGTAAATTTTTAGTTTTCAGTGCTTGGAAATTTCGTCAAACAATTTTTATGCAACCTCTCAACTATTTTTTTTGGTATTTTGTCTTGAATATTGACGATGAGATGTATATAATGGCCTAGATGAAAAATATCAAAGGCTACTAGTTTGTTAAGAATGTTAGAATTGCTTTGATACCATGTTAGAATTGGCCATGGCTGCCAAGATCTTTGGACCAAATGGAAAGCACAAGAAGAGATAATAGAATGTGACAAGCATAAACTATATTCTTATCAATATGATTCAATGATATGATGTTATGTGGATGTGTACAATGTAGTAGAAACCCCTTGGTTATATAGCCAACGTGAGATACAAGATGCCATGGGATTATGACAAGTGTCTTAATCATATGACATGAGACAACTCATCACACTTAACTAGGTTCACATATGTTACAATTCAAAAGATAAGATAACAACTAATGAAAACCAACACCTTCTAGAAATATTCCTTCCTAGGACCTAAGTAAACCTAACATGTGTAAATAAGTCTCCTATTAATGAATGAACTAGGTACAAGACTTTATTTACACTAACAAGGTGTATCTTGACACATCATCAATGAAAGTAATATAATAATAATATTTTCCAATAGAGTCAACATCCACTAGTCCAAATACATTTGAATCAATGATTGATCTCTAATAATCTCTTAGCTTTATTAGTCTTATCAGAAATGATGATCTATTCTATTTACCAAACACACATTGCTCACAAAAATCATTTTTACCAATAGAATAATAAAAAATACTATCAACCAATTTTTTATTCAAAATGGTCTTAAGACCCTTTTCACTTATGTGACCCAATCTATGGTGCCACAACATACATGAATTTTTAGTGCCAATTACATTGGAAAAATTACAAAAAGTGGAAGTATTAAGCCTAGAAACAAAGTCCCAGTCTGAGATTCTTTAGCTATCACTAAACTCCCACTTACCAACCTACAACCAAACTTGTCAAATGTCACATACATTCCATTATCATTAAATTTGGACATTGAAAGTAAATTTATTGCAAGTCCTAGAATATGCAAAACATGATCAAGGATTTTAACCCTCCCATCACTAAAACACAACTTTACCTTTCCCTTACCAACAATCTTTTTCATGCTATTATCACCAAGGAAAAATTATCCCCCATGGATCATAAGTTGAATATGAAGTAAACCACTCCTTTCAAGGAGTCATATGGTAGGAGCAACCTAATTCAATAAGCCAAGAATTGTCACTAATAGTGTTAGCAAAAATAAACAAAGCAATAGAATCACCATCTTGTGTGGAATTTTTTGATGGAAGTATCTAAACTGTTTTTCTTGTTTCTACACTCCTTCACATGCCCTCTCTTACCACAATTCTAGCACTTTACTCTACTCTTCCCAAGGGTTTTAGAATATCCTTTATACTTGTCTCTCTTCTTGTCCCCTTTAGGCCCTCTTTTTCTTTGGACCTTCTTCACACATGGAAGGAATCTTGGGAGCCCACATTCATGGACTTTCTCATCATTTCTTTTGAAAGAAGTATTGCAATGAGACTATCCACCTTCAGTTTTGTACCACTGCCACTTATGGAAACAATTAAATTTTCCCAAGATTTGGGTAAAGAAAAAAGCATCAAAATACATTTATCTTCCTCTTCTATCTTAGCATCTACAAATGCAAGCTGATTTATAATCATATTAAAAGAATTTAAAGGTTCTGCAATAGAATCACCATCCCTCATTTTTAAATAATACAAACGTCTTTTGAGATACAACTAATTAGTTAGACTTTTAGTTTGGTAAATGCCACCTATCCTCTTCTACAAATATTATGCGGTAGATTCTTCTAAAACATTCAAGAGGATGAAATCTACAAGACACAGCTGAATGGTTCCCCATTCCTTCTTGTCCATTTTCTTCCAATCTTCATTAGACATTGATTCTGGTTTCTTTTCACTTGAAACTACCAACCATTGATATCTCTCTTCAAGGAGATCCTCCATCTTCAACTTCCACATCTCATAGTCAGTGTCATTGAACCTCTCACTATCTAAATGGGAGGTAGAAGCCATTGTTAACAATATTCTTCACAAATCTGCAAAACCCACAATGCATAAACTCCTACTACAACAAAAAAACCTTCAACACTCAAAAGAAAGGTATCCCTCTCTTAACAAAATTGTTAGCTCTGATACCAAATGTTGGAAATCAAGGTATAACTTATAGAAATACAAACTTAATAAAATGTTTGCAAATCTGAAATTATATATTAAAGATTACCATAGGAAGATTATATGATTGAAAATTATAAGAATGAAAGAAAAATCTGCAATACCACAAATCATCAAACATAAGTAACACAAGATATGTGTGGAGAAACCCTTGTAGGAAAAAACAACACACCCAAAGAGATCCAATGTTTGTGTTAATCCTCAATCAAGTACATCATTACAAAAATCCTCTCTATAATATGGAAACACTTTGTTGCTCTAACAACCTGCAAACAAACTATTACAAACCACCATTTGAAGGCTCCAATATATAGAATTTTGGGGGAGAGAATACCACAAATGGTATCCTAGAACAACAAGCAAAACCACTTGGAAAAACCCATTCCCCCCTTAGTTTACAACCCACAAACATGGAATAAAATATTAAATTATCACATGGCCTTCACATGGGCACCTAACCCATAGCCAATTAGAATTGGTCAAACTCGAGTACTCTATAACTCACTGATGACCTCTATGACTACATGCAAAAGCATGCACCAACATGTGCAAAATTGGGCGCCCAACCATGCAAGATCATGCAAAACATGCAAATAATATGCAAGAACATGCACACCAAAGTGGTCCCTACTCACAAATTTGGACAACCAAGATGAATATCCTCTCAAAATGCTTTGTAACCACCACTTTAAAGGGTCCACCTCTTTGAATGCAATTACATTTTATCATAGGAAAATAAATAATAAATATTTGTTCCCTCATGTCCCCTAGAACACTTTACAAATAATGTGGAGACACATAAATCAACTTAGGATAACAATTATAATTTCACCTCTCCTAATAGTGTGCAATTTGAAAATTAGTTAAAAATCATATATTCATATAAAAAATTAGGAGAAAAATCAGGGATAAATTGCATGGTGTTAGCTAATTTCTTATTGAAGTGATTTTTGAAATTCTAAAAAAAGTTACATTTTAGGGGGGGAACACTAGACACTATGTTATGTTTTTTTGAAAAAATATGGCCAATTTTTGTGCCCCCCTGTTTTGAATCCCTTAATCACTACCATTTTTTTTAAAAGTATTAGTTTAGAAAGTAGATTTGAAGCACTATGACTTGTTTTTGTTGCATCTTCATATTTTGATTGTAACTATCTTCAATTTTTCATCCAAGGTTAGTGTTTCCTGATTTTTTTTAAAAATGGTCACTTAAGACCCACTTTTGGCCCCTCATCTTTGTGCACTTACCAACTAATAACTATATTATAAATAAACAAACCAAAATAAATCCAAGATGAATGAGAAATGAAAATTAATCCCCTCAAGTTGGGCACTTGGAAATGAGGTAAATGTGACTCTTGGTATTACATATATGTGAATGCTAGCTTCTTGAGGTTGGGTACTTGAAAAGGAGTGAAATGTGTCCCTTGGGATCTCAAAATGAATGAATTCGCACATTTTGGAGGATTTTCCAAGAGTGATGCATTTTATTTTCACAAGGGTCTTTTGGGCAACATGTTTTATAATGGTTTGTGTACCTATTGTTTTTGAACTACTAGTGGTATCATTCTTCCAAAATTCCAATGAATTGGAGCCTTGTGATAGTGGTCTCAGATATTCCTTTGAGTTTTTCATTGAGAGTTCATAGGTACATAGATGTTGTCAAATTGGAGACAAAAGAGTGAAGGAAGTGTTTTTCTTTGCAATCTTATTTGAAAAAATAATACATAATTTTCATCTCTTCTTAGTGGAATTTTTTCCTATAAGGGTTTATCCACATAAGTATCATGAAGTGTGTTGTTCACATGTAGTTTTCTTATTTATTGTGTTGTTTATTTCAACTCCTAAATTTTTTAATGGTATTTTATAACTAAGCACAATTAATTGAATTGAGTTTCAAGAAAAAGCATACTTAATTTTAGATTTGTAAACTCAAT
The DNA here is from genome assembly GCA_007258455.2 of Sequoia sempervirens. Taxonomy (NCBI): domain Eukaryota; kingdom Viridiplantae; phylum Streptophyta; class Pinopsida; order Cupressales; family Cupressaceae; genus Sequoia; species Sequoia sempervirens. The sequence continues at coordinate 52,049,420 of VDFB02047144.1, read as the reverse complement.
TTCAGATTTCTATATATATTAGTTAACCTTGGTTATCCCAAAAATTAAATTATAACCAAACATTAAAACACCCATATACATCTATGCCATCAAAAGATAAACAAAACCCCAAAAATCAACACTACAAAAGTCATATAGACAATAAATGACAATAATCAATAAAGACAAAAATGACCGCAACAATGCCAATTTGAATTCAACTAACATCACCATAAGAATAACAAATGACTCCAACATAATGATTTAACCAATACCATGAGTATCAAGAAATAAAAATTACCAAATAGAGATATATTAAACAAATTACAGCTAATAACATTGATTTCTATAAGCAACCTTAATGAAATATAACAAGTCTATTGCACATGTATTCATCACTTTCAATGTTGCTACACTAATCTGACAAGACCCTCTCCTATAATACTCTTCCCTTTCAAAAATGTGACCTTATAGAAAAGGGAAATTCATAACATGTTAATTTGCATAATATATATGAAATATTATTCAAAATATAAAAGTAAAAAATAATATTAAAATTATAAATATTAACTTGTGAATATCAACAAATCAAATCAAATTCATCTATCACAAAATCAATCAAAATATATAATAACATTTCATATGATCAAATGTTGAAATTTAACTAAAACTGTCAATCTATCATAGTTTAACAATTATTATAACAAAAAAGCTATTTGAAAAAATCAAAATAAAGAATTACATAAAAAATATTTATTTACCAATATCAATTTATTATTTAGTTTACAATGACATAAAAGATATTTTATTCAACCCCATAAGTGAGTCTTTATTGTGAACTGAGCTACGGGTTAACATTCTTTTAACCTTTTAAAGATAAAATCACATATAAATAAAGATGTGGATGGTTTTTTTTTTTGAAATTATATAATTTTGTAGTTTTTTTTTTTGCTTGATAAGGCACAACATAAGTTGTGGAGAAATATATTAACTAATAAGAATATTTACATGAGGTTTCCATAGACAGCCAAAATCAATGAAGAGTTGCACAACTGTCATGTAAAAACCACACCTTTTACAAAATATTGGAGCTAATACTACAACTCCAGAATAAATCATAGAGATTTCAACGTTGTATGTAAAGACTTTCACTCATTTGAAATCATTTTGGAATTTGAAAGACAATATCTATTTTGCATTGACTACTTCTTGTCATCAAGCATTTTGTCTAGTGCCATAAATCCAGTTCAACTAGAGATCTTGTTTTTTTCTTTATAATTTTTTTCCAGAATTTTTTTTTTTTTTAAAGAAGAGAATACAAACCTCACAAATACACAAATTTCCAAATTGTGTCCCTAAACACAATTGATCCTTATATAAATCTAGGTATTAGAAAATCAAGTAAGAACTTCAAACGATTAGCAATTTGCTAGGTCGATTCTACAAATTATAGTACAAATCTACAATGTATAGATAAATCAAGACAAAACATAATTAATCTACAAAAAACATAAGATAATCATCTATGCAAAAGTCAAATTTCAATTATAAAGTAATTTAATTCCAAACATCTTCAACTATACTTTCTAACCTTTGTTATCTAATTAAACATCACAATATAATTTATTTAATTCAACATTTAATTTTAATAATTATTTTAAATCCTAACCTTTCAAGTCATTTATTTATTTTATGATTATAATTTAATTAACTATTGCAAGGTCTATGTGAGTGGTGTATTTGCTTTTAGAAAGAACTCATTTAGTGATCACATGTTGAAATGTTATTACGTTGACAAATTTAAAGTACACCTTATCTAGATAGTAAAACAAAATACATGTTGGGGGAGGTGGATTCAAGTCATTGGATTCATCCTTTCCTTTTTCATTGCAAATGGAGATTTAATCTTTACACGACCTCCAAGAGATATTCTTAAAATAAATAAAAACAAAGTGATAAATCAAGAAATAATGATATTTACTTTTAGCTTTGTTATAAAGGTTTGATTGTTATGATTAAATTTTTTATTTTTATTTTTTAAATTGTTTTTTTTTTTTAGTATTTATGTAGAAATGAACTATATATTATGTATGCATTTAATTTTGTATATAGAAATGATATATAAATTATATGTTAAAAGTCTATTTATTTCCATGTTTAGATTTGTGTTTGAAAGAAGTGATGTTGATAGCTTGTTAGGTTAAGGTTATTTTCCTTTGGTCAAATCTATGTTGTCGTTCAACAATTTGATATAATAATTGAAGACATAAAGAATAATCTAGAATGTAATTATTGATGTCATACAAATACTATGTTTAGTAATGATGATGCAATGTGTTAAATAATTCTTTTATAAATTTTCTTAATGATTTAATAAATTAAAGTTTGTCATTTTATATAAAATCTTAAAATAGATTTTTTTTATATATTTTAATTAACTTATAATAATTAATCAAGAAAAGAACCCTATAAATCTAACTTAATTTTTAACTTTAAAACATTATTTTTACTTCATAAAATCTAAGATAAACCAAAATTAAAATCTAATTCCAACCCTAAAATATTAAAAAAAAAAAATTCATAATATATTTATTATAACTTCTATTAAAAATTATATTTCTATATACAAATAGCTATACTATAAGTAAAAAATAAAACGCATGCATTTTCCGCTTAGAAAATGACAGAATAACGCCTTTTCTACATCGCTTTCAGCATACATAATATGACGAATCAAATATTTCTTGGAAAATTTAAATATTATTAATCACCTTAAAAATATATGAAGAAATTAATGAAGAAGTAACCGAAAGTAGTTTTACTTCGTTTTCCAGCAAAGGAAAGTTGAAAGCATGTGGATTTCTTATCTGGTTTTCAATATTTCTTAATTTAATAAATGTTGACTATTCTCTATGTTTGGTTGACAATCTATTTTGAGATGTATTTTTTTAATAATTTGGTAATATAGGTATGATAAAATGAGAGAAAGTGTATATTTATATTTAATTTATTTTTGGTTAGATTATTATGAGTAAGGGTTTTTAATTGGTCAAAATGTTTAGGAGTTGGATTTGGTATTATTATATTTATGGAAAATTTAAGTCTTAATAGTTGACATAATCAAAGAATATATGATCGTTTTTACCAATTAAACTATAACCCTTCAATTTATATTTTGAATTTTAAATTTATATGTCAATTTAAGAAATAAACTCTTAAAAAAAGAGTCATGTATTTAATTTAAGAGTTTTACCTATGACAAAAGCTCTACATTCTTACTTTTACCTATAAAGCCTTCTTTATTTAAAGGCACTACAAATAATATTTAACTATTTAAGGACTTTTTTTATTTCAAGGTGGAGATGTTTCAAAATGTTAAAAAAATCTCCACCTTGAAAACATGCCAAATTTGGGTAAATTTTAAAGGAAGGCATGGTCAATGTCTAGATTTTTTTTTTAATCCTTCCACTAGTGATTGAAATTACTAACCCTGATTTTATAAACCAAGTAAGGAGGAATGGCATTAACAAACATTTTATGAGCCTCCTATTCTTGATTTGACAACCAAAATTTTATATTTGGCCTTAGGCCAACTTAAGAAATTCTTGGTGAATTTGTTGAAAGATATGGTAACACTTTTATCCCTTTTCTATAAAACTTCAAATATCAAACCCAAGGGGCTTTAGCTAGATGTCAATATTGACAAGAAAGAACCAAATAAATAAATTGTTGATTAATAAAAAGACAATTGTGGAAGTCATTGTTAGTTCACAAAAGCTAGGGCTTGATGGGTTCCCAAGCCTTTCATATGCTTTTGATAATAAATATGCACTATATCTAAATAGGTTCCTTCATAGTGAGTGGAGTATGAAGTCCAAGGTATTTCCAAGTTGAATGTGAAATGAGAACTCTATATGAAACATAATGACAAATGAGAATTTTCTAGACATTCACACCTTTCAAAGCCTGAATAATCTATTTAGCACAAAGCACTAAGCCTTGATGATAGACTGAGAGTAATCCTAAACCGTTAGAATCATTAGGGAGACAATAATATATTCCCAAGTTGCATGGTGAAATCCTTTGTTATCATAAGAAGATTCCCAAATGAAGTCTCAAAGAAGTCTTTCAATTTTCAAATAGAAAGAGTTAGAAGGAATGCAACAAGAAGAATAATACACATGACTACTAGCCAAAATTGTAGAGCACACTTGAAATTTACCATTCAAAGAGAGAGGGTTTATAATGTAATAGTCTAGTTTTTCCTCAGCTCTGGATATAACAACTTGCCATAAGGTAGTACAAGAGGCCTAAAAGGAAAAAGGGATCCCAATGTCTAAAGCATGACACAAATGAAAGGTCATGCAATTCAATAATAAGCCTTGGATAAATTAATTTTGAAAAACATTACAAGATTCTAGGAGTGTTAAGCCCACTCCATCCCTTCCCAAATAGAAATAATTGTTTTGAGGATATACAACAACTTAATGAAATTGGTTTACTTGGGAAAATATAGCTAAGGAAGAGGAGGCTACAACTTGAGGGTATAATATTTAGTAATGATCGTGTCTAAGACATTCAACAAGGTGATGGAGCAGCAATTGGATTTATCCTCTAGGTTTCTATCCTTTGTAAGACTTGATATATAATAACTCTACACCATGCAAGATTGGTTGAAGATTATAGCCACCCAAGATCTAGGTACTTCATGAAGCACAAAAGAGATCAATATGGAATGCTCAATATTGCAATGGAATTCATGTAACGCCCGTCGTGCAAACCCCAAAGAACACACACATGGCAAATAATTTTTTTTTTTAAACAATACAATTAAACATGCATGGAACATTAACCATAATCACATAACACATAACAATAAACCATTACGCTTAGCTCTCTAGGGCACGCGAGGTTACTTCACAAACAACTAACAACGAAAGTAAAAGATAACAACACAACTATTAATATTATAAACCATGAATAAGAATACATCCAATAACCAAGAGCGAGAATATTAATACATCACATAATACAATCATAATGAATCTCTTTTAAGAAGTTACAATTGATCCTAACTATTACATCATCATTTTAATATTACATTACAAGCTCTTGATTAATAATTACATCAAATTTCCCAAACGTGTGGGATAATATAAATACAATGAAATATGAATTACAAAGGAACACTGGTGCAACACCAATTGTAGAAATGATGAGAAGATAGACTGTTGATGGGAAACCCAATGGGTGAGGAGCACATTCCACCCAACCATGTGAATTATAAATAACTCACCCCCCGTGCTCAGAGGTGACAAGGAAGAGAACCCGACCATGAATGTCAAACCGACTCCAAGAACAACATAGTACAAATACAAACTCAAGGTATACAATAAAATAACCATCAACGTTCACGAATCAAACATAACAAGATAAAGCTATGAAACTCACCACAATTAAGTAAAGCATTATCAATTAAACAAGTAACTAAATAACAACCATAAATCAAATTCACAAGACTCAAATACAACATAAAGTTTACTATTCCAGAGGCAACCAAAAACCAAGTACAAGGGTGTCTAGTGGAGAGTGTCATCGCATAGCTCTCATGGGATCTACTTGCCCTTCCTCCAACTGAGGCGCCGACCCCCACGAAAAGCCACTCTCCCTAAGACCCCTAATATAAAACAAATCCAGGCAAGGGTTGAACTAAAACAAATAAAGCATAATACTCAAAACGGGAAAACCCGAGGCATTAACTCTCTCGTGACAACTCATAACCAAAGGTCTTAATAAAACCGTTCAACCCTTCCAAGCATTAAACCAATAAGTTTTCAATCCAAAGGTATAACTAAAATGAAGACAACATTCAAAATTAAACATGCCTCTGGATCAAGGGTTGCAAAACAATAGGGTTCCTACATAGGCCACACTAAATGAAAACCATATCATAAAAGAAAACTCACATTATATTTTGCAAGGTTGCACCATTAAATTTAATTTCATTCCCAATTAAACCATTAAATTAGTTCACCAAATGACTAATCATTAAAAGATTCCAAACTTCAATATAACCAAATACAATTGTCTCGATATAGACCACACAATAAATTATGGCTTATTTTCTATTTAAAATATTTGTTCAACATAACAAAAGATAAAATAATACCTCATATATATATATTATTTAACACTTTAAATAAAATACAAAAATTACATTTTAAAATATAATTAAAATAATATTAAATAAAATAATTATAATTACAATCTAAATAAGATAAATTATAATTATTATATTTAATAAATTAAATATGCACCAATATATATATAACAAAAATTAAATAAAATTAAAAAAAAAAAATTAACAAAAACTCACGTAGAGCTTTGTCATACATACGATCTTGGGAATTTGTTTGTGCCCACGGCCCGGTCAGTATAAAGCTTGATCTTTCCATGACTTCTGTCTTGCGGTGGTCTCAAGCCACACAAGGGTACCGGGGGTACGGCCAGTCCGTCCCTCCCCAAAACCCCTTAATAAATAATTTTTTTAAATATTAAATTCTATACATTTTTTTATATTATAAAATAACTTTTATTTTAATTATAAGAAATCATTTGCCTATAAAATACGAAATCTGCCAACCATGTACTGGTTCGGCATGAAACACAAAATATTTAAATCTCTTTTCTTTTAACAGTAATAAACAAATAAACAAATCAATTTATAAACATAGACATGTATTTCATATTATTTATTTATATACATATATACATAAATAAATATGTAGATATTTTTCACAAAACTAATTTCAGTAAGAGGACTGGTTAACATAAAAATTTAAGCACAATATAATCTAAATATATATTTATATATAAGAATATATAGTCAAACTTTATTTAGTTCAAAGGATCAACCATAGACACATTGGGGATCTCCATAAGATGAAAGATTGTTATCAATTATTTCCTTAAAGAGTTTTCTCACAGATATCCTAATTATCTAATTCTCAGAAAGATTTTCTTTTATAAGCAAAGATTGATTTAGAACACATTTCTATTCTTTCTTCCTTTTATTTTTTTAAATAGATTCAAAAATAATCAAGAGGAGAGGGTGGAACCTGGAGTCTTGTGCTCTCGAGAATCTGATGAAGTTTGCTTGATCCCAATGGCCTCTACGAAGTGCTTCTCGTTCCTGCCTCAAAATCTCCCCTCCAGAATACCGTGCTCCAATTCGATTCTCAACCTTTATTCAGAAGACTCTCTCCAAAATGTTTCAAGCAAAAGAATGGAAATACCTTTTTTGAAACTTCAAAAGATTCAAAAATACATAACAATTCACTTGTGCAGCTTCTGTCTCAATAATCCTCTGTGTGTGAAAAACTCACAAAAAATTTAATTAAATAAAAGATAATACCATTTCCTTGCAAAAGCTCTCAAAAATCATAAATAAAAGAAATTATATTTTTTTTAAAGCAAGCTTTTTAGTTATATCTCAATTCTCATTTGTTCACACAACTTTTTCATTCTTTTATTTATTTATTTTTCTATTTTCAATACTTTTTGTTTTAATTTCCATTTTTTTTTACAACTTTACTTGCAAAGCACATTATCTAATTAATTTAAATAATTTATTCTAACAATTATCCTCAACAAGATAATTAATTAAAATAATAAACACAATTTAATATTTAAGTAACATTTAATAAAATACATGAATTTTTAAAAATAAATAAAATATTTAAATATTTAAATACAATTTAATCTAACATTTTAATAAACAATATTACCCTTATTTAATTAATTCAATCACAATTTTTAAAATACCAACATAAATAATGTACGACAAAAACACAAACAATGACCACAAAGAACGACAATTACAAGAACACACAAAACCATTTAAACAAGACGGTCTGACATCATGGGACGGGATGACTTCATTGCCACCTTTGTTTCAATATTATACCGTTGGGTTATAGGTGCTCGCCCTGTCCTGCCGAAGCAGGTGGAATCGAGACTATGTACTTGCAATCCCTGCATACAAACAATGTTGTGCACAATATATCTATTTAAATACAAGCACCTCGTGAGAAGGAATCGCAACGTAGCAGGGCACTCGCAAACGAGTGATGCTATGCCATCCCCTCACCATAACCACATTAGCAACTACAACATTGAATATAAAACAACATCACTAAGATATACAAATCACCTCATATCATCATGAACAATTACTAATTCACTGCATCACCACCTAATACTGCATCTATATAAAAGCATCACCAATTAAATGCAATCATAATATAATATCATACTCACAAAAATACCATTAGAAGCTCTTGTCCCATCTTCTTCTTCTAATTCCTTAGCCAAACTACTTGCGCATCCTAGGTGAGAATGGAGGGGTACTACAATTCACTCCAATAGTTGTGTGTTTTACATATGATACCACCTAGTTATATAGCCATGGCGAGACACAAGATTAAACATGATTATGACAAGTGTCTTAATCCTATGACACGTGACAACTTATCACAACTACCCAGGACACGTGTTACAAGTCAAAAGATAAGATAACAACTAATGATAGCTAACACATTCTAGAAAGATTCCTTCCTAGGACCTAAGTAAACTTAACATGTAAATAAGTCCCCTATGTCCCTAGTAAGTAAATTAACTAGGTAAAAGACATTTATTCACACCAACACCCCCTTTAAGTGCAACTTAGGGAGTAACTAATTATTATTCAAATGACACAAAGATGGGTCTTGGCTATGAGGCTATGTCAAGTACCCATGTATAATGCAAATGTAATCTCTCACTAATAGAGAAAAGGAGAAAACCCAGTGGGAAAAAACTTCTCCCCAAAAGAGATAAAAAAAAGGATGCTCTCAATGAAGAATGACAAAGACAAAACCCCATGTGAGGAAAAATTCCCTCCATAAGACAGAAGTACAAGAGAGATGATGCAACTCCTCCTGAATGTTGAGTTTCATGCAATGATTGCAGAAGCTCGACATTGAATGCAAAAGAAGAACCAATAGCGCTGAAAAAATGTTCATCCCTGTTGATGTGTTTTTTATGCACTTCTCAACACATGTAATGCATAGGTGCATCACCTCTCTTGAAAGACAATCTTCCACAATCAAATTGTAGAACATTATCCCAAGGTCTCTAATGTCAGGTCTTGACAGTGCTTGGAATATCTCAGTTGTTTCATGTGATTTTGCTAGAATCACAAGGCAGTCTTACAGATGAATCACAAAGTGGGGAAGTTGGATCTGGAAATGGGGTTCTTAAGATGGGAGAGTTGATGTGTGCTTGCTGTAGGTTCAAACAGTAGTCTTGAACTCCATTTTATCATTGGATTTAGCTTTACAATGTGCAATGAACCTTGCCTAAGGTTACTTATTTAAAAAAAGGAAAAAGGGCAGGAAAGAGAGGAAGTTCCTGAATCTGAAACTATGAATGAATAGTGATCATGGGGCTGCTACAGTAGACAAACTCCCTTAACTGGGTTTTTCTTAGCCAAGAGGATCCTACAGTTACACAAAACTAGTGCAATCTTTTAAGGACTGCATATTTTCATATTACACACACACATCATGCACATGTAATCAAACTAAGTTGCAACAATAAAGGAAGGAAGCTCATACTAGCTTTGCAAAGTGATTCATCATTGATGAACCACAAAAACCATGAGGTGGAAATTCATCAAATACTAAAACAACAATCACCATCACCACTTCCATTCAAGAAACTAACAACTAAACTAAAAAGGGAAGTAAAACCATGTATGCATAATGAAGAAACACTAAGAGAAACACCCATAAATCATGCAATGTAGCTCTCTATTGCTACAAAATTCCTTTACATCAGCTCTCCAACCATTTACAAATGAGGGGGAGACCCCTATTTATAGTTTTCCAAAGCCCAAATGAATGGCTAGGATTGAATTACATTGTGTGGCTCAGATTTGATTGCACTAGGGCTTCACCTACCCCCCATTATCCAACAATTTAAAATACAACATTGTCCTCATTTTTAATTTGTCTAGTGTCCAGGTGTTGTAGCAGTTTTGACATTTAGTTGATTTTCCTTTTGCTGTAGCTAAAACTGCCTTAAAGCTCCCTTCTTCCTGTGATGGAATTACAACATTCTCCATTGGATCAAATGAACCTCACCTGAAAATTTGCATCATTTTGAGATGGATTAATTGTCTATGGTCTGATGAGACAACCAAAAATAGATCGTGATCATTTTCCTGGAGGGGGAAACAACTGCTCCCTCACACCACCTTCAAGGCCACCCTTTGTGGATTTGTCATTGACTTCCTTGACATAGGCCTCCTTCTAATGTCAACTATGTTGATGGGTGCTAGGGGGAGAGGTGAGCATAAAATGAATGGTGACAGGACCAATATGCTTTTTCCTTGTTTAGCTTTCTTAATGGGCCTCCCCGATAGACCCACGGTAGGTTTCTTGAATCCTCCATACATGAAGTGTCGTAAGAAATTTCATACACAAATCAAGGAAAATGTTAGTCAAATCCTACAAACTCCTTGTTAGATTCACCCATGCATCATTAAAAGATCATAATATTCATCATTTTTCCACATCTTGATCTCATTTGGACCATAAACATTAATGTGTGGTCAAGGGTGCAGGCGCCATAGGGTGGAAGGATGACGAATGACAAGCAGCAAATGGTAGATGGACGATGAACAATGGATGACGGGTGGAGGGATAGTGGATGATGGGTGGAGGGACAATAGCTTAGAAGAGAAGTTTTGAAACAACCACAGAGGGACGGTGGCCCAAAAATGGCCATGGAGGGACGAAGTCCTAGAAAATGGCCACAGAGGGATGAAGTCCCAGAAAATGGCCACAAAGAGATAGAGTCTCGAAAGAGAAGTTCCAAAACTTCACAAAACTTAGAAAAACCTTGTAAGTTCACTTAGGCACCACAAAAACATCCCAAATCCATAGGAAACTTGTCCCCAAAGTCCAAAAATGATGGAAAACATGAAGCATGTGAGAAGGGGCCAAGTCAGCAGGAGCAAGGAAAAAAGTAGAAAAGGAAGGGGGGACTTTGTTTCTCCCTAGATTTGAAGGCCCCAAGTAAAATGAAGGGCTAAGAGCAATGTTTATAGGTCAATTTCCACTACTGGCATGCATTGATTTCTTTGTATGGAAGACCTAGGTTAGGTGAGATGGTTTGAAAATAGTCATGGGATCATCGAGGTCTAATAGTTGGGAAGATGCCAACAGATAGTCATTTCAAAAGTTCTGAGAGAAATCAATGGCAAGAGAAGCTCTGACACCTGAAAAATGGAAGGCCACCACTACACAACTGTTAGAATTGGAAAATAAGCAACAAAAACCCGAAAGGGGAGATCCAGGGAGTTGAGCCAGGCGGGCCCCATGAACAACAATTTTGAGACATTAATGCAAACAACAGCTAGGGACCCACCAAGACTAAAGATCTTGGAATTTGAGAGGGCAAAGAACATGGCCAAATTTTAGATGACTCTTTTTAGGTTCGTTGACCATTTTGAACACCAACATGGGGGCATGCAAAATGAGGTGAAGCCAAAAGTGACCCAACAAGGAGAAGGAAAGAAAGGGTCCCCATTCTGAACAAGGCATGTGTGAAAAACATGCACAACAGTCCCCTTAGAAAAAAACCATAAAGGTATGTAGGATGTGTGATGTATCTGAAGAATGCTCAAGTGTCTCCATGTTGATGCCAAAAGCTGACGCACTCCAAACATGCATTCTAGGCCACACTACTTAAGAAGTAAAACCAAAATCTCCTAGAAACAATTGTCAAACATAATCTAAAGACAAGGATACCTCCTCTGAAGATAGAGAAGCATCCTACAAATTCATCCCAAAAGAATTCACACTCATGTCAAACTACAAAGAATGATCATGTAGAGAATAAACAAGAGGGTGAGAGTGTTCCCTCGTAACAATTGAAGAAGGACCATCTCCATCAAAGAGAAGATAAATGCTATCAATGATGTCTCCCAAATCTGAAATGTGGGACTCACAAAACAAACTAACAATGTTTTTCAAGTACTCATCCCTAGTATCTATCTGTAGACGATGATGTATGTTCTGCTGCACTGAATTGCAAGGAATCAAAACTGTAGAATCACAAGAATCCTCAAGTACAATAGTAGATGAAGGAGATGGAATATCAACACATGTCAATAAATCCTTAGTAGATGAAACATAAAAATATTCAAATGAACATACTAAATCTCCTCAAAATTGTCCACACAAGATGCCTCAATGCGAACATTCATTAAATCATTAGGAGAAAAATATGAGAAGGTGTAGAGTCGAGATTGATGATCAACCTCCCCAATTGCAACTATATCTCTACTTTGCAAATCTCAGATTATGACAAAATCTGGTGTGAACTCAACACTCTTACCTTCTCCACCATGCGTGATCTGTTAGATAGAAAGGATATTGGTTGACAATGAAGGCACACAAAGAACATCATTGAATTATCTGTCATCCATGTCAATGGACCCCTTCCCACAAACACACATATATGTGTTGTTTTCCATCAGGATATGTGGTGATGAACAAGTCTCAAATGAAGAGAACATACTCTCTAATGAATCCATGTGATGTGAGGCTCTTGAATCAAGTATCCACCTCTCTAACTTAGAATATGAAATTGCAACAAGTGCTTTCCCTTATGTTTGTTGGACTTTGATGAAG
>VDFB02047144.1:51975626-52036601 GCA_007258455.2 Sequoia sempervirens | reverse complement strand
AATGGAGACAGAGGCCATGGGTCTCATAGAACAGCCAGACATGCCAACTTGGCCACTATTGGGATGGTGAAACGGGGACAAAGTTCCACATAAGGCGGCCTGCATAGGTGGACCCACATAATGTGAAGGATAATAGTTTCAAAGTTTGAAGGAAAATTTCCAAGGGAACTTTGCAGAGGCTAAAGACTTGGAAATTTTGAGGGTGGTGAAACTTGGTCAACTTGATATGGTGACTCTAGGACTCCTTGACCACTTAGGACTCAAAATAGGGGGCACACAAAATAAGGGGAAGGAAAAAGTGACCCAATAAATTGAAAAGAGAGGGTCCCTATTTCGGACAAGGCATGTGTGCTATAGGCACAACAAATGGTGACTCTATTGGGGAACACTCTTGAGTGTTCTAAGGATAAATGCTCATTCAGAACCCTGAATCTCTAGTTTCATAGACCAAGGGTTGGTTTCCAAAAGTGAACTATGGTAATTAAAGGGGGAACAGGATCCTTAATTGAATCAAATCACAAAAGTGTTTTAGAAGTGTGTGTGTATGGTGAATTCATTCCCCTTTCCTTTAGAAACTATGATAGATGATCATTAATTAGACCAAGCAAGCTATACAAACTGTCTAACTCCAAAAGTAACCTAGACATTGCCCCGCTGCCAATCAAGCATCCATAACCCCGACAGAGTTGTCGTTGTGACCCCTCGAACATCTCTCTACTACTAGCTAGGTATCCATATCCCTAGTAGAGTTGTCCACACACCCACATAGTTGCTTGATTTCAACATTTTCTTTTCGTTTTCCCTCTTTTGATATCTTTTTTAATATTCTTTCTTTTGCTCAACCGTGTAAGCCTTGAAGCTTACAGTGGGTTTGGAAACATAGTGGTCACTGAAGCAGACATAAGATTTTCACTTGCTACACTGTCATAATGACCACCATACAGCTCTTCAAAAACCATTAGTCTATGTTTTGTGCAAGATTTGAGACAAGATGTGAGAGGATTCAACCAAGGGTCATATTCTAGGTCAAGTTAGCAGTTTAGGTAAGGAGACCATTCCATAGCAGCAATCAAAGACTAATAGTTGAGAGTGAATATTTATCCAAAGAACACTAAAAGTGAGCAGTAGAGTGGACCATTTTTTGAACCGAGCATGTCCACCGCATCAGAGACAAAGAACACCGTCAGAAAAATAAGGCAGTCAGGAGACAAGCAAAACAACAGTGAAGAAAAAAAGTGAAACAACAAAACAAACAAACCCTAAGCTAACCTACAGGGAGTTAGCTTGAAAGATTTTAGGAAAGGAAATAATGCTTAAGGTGCTACCCATTGATGGGAAATGAGACATCTTCACCAATTAATGTCTTGAGGTGGAAAGCATTATCTCCCAAGATTTTAGAAATCTAAAAGAGGCCAAGCCAGAGCTTGTCGAATTTTTCATGTCCCCCTTTCTTTTCATGGGCCTTGTCCCAACATAGGACTAGATCAACAATTCTAAAGGCCTTGACATTGGCTCGCCGATCGAACCATCTTTTGACCACACCCTGGTGTTTGGAAAAAATTTCAATGGCATGTTCACACACTTCTTCCGAATGGAGCAATTTAGCTAAGAAGGCCTCTCATCAATCCCATTCTTCATAAAAGGTGTTGATGAATTGGAGGTGGGGATCTTAAGGTGAACAAGAAACACAAGCTCCAAGCCATAAACAAGGTGAAACATGGAATCACCTAGGGCAGCCTTGTGGCATGTACGATTTTCCCAAAGGGGAAAATGAAGCTGAGTGTGCTAGTCTTTAGGATTCCTATCAAGTAGTTTTTTTATCACGTTGATTAGGTTCTTGTTTGTGGATTCAGCTAGGCCTTTACCCTAGGGATAATAAGTAGATGATAATTTAAAGGCAATTTCATAGTCAAAGGCCCAACTAGTGAATTTGAGTGAAGCAAAAGTGGGGTCATTATCACAAACTAAAGTGTATGTGCAACTGAAACAATTTAAAATGAAACTTTCAAGAAAATTGGTAACTACCTCTATGGTGCACTACTTACATGCAATTGCTTTTTTCCATCTAGTACAATAATTAGAGGGAATTAGAATGTAGTTGTGTCCCATAGAAGATGGTGGGCTTATCAGACTGATGAAGTTGAGACCCCATTATGCAAATGGTCTTACCTCCAAGACTGGTTGTAGCGGGATAACAACATTTCTTTCTCTAGTCACGGCAGTCTGGCAGACGTGGCACATATGAACATGACTATGCGCATCCTTGAAGACTTTTGGCTAGTAATATCCTACTTGTAGGATCTGATGAGCAGTCGAAGGTCCAGATCCATGACCAATGCCAAACTTATCATGAAATTCCTTCAACACACATGCTGCTTCTTCTTTTCTGAGGAATCTGAGGTAGATTCTTTCATGATTCTTCTTATAAAGTATAGACCCTCGTAACATGTAGTTGCTACTCTTCAACTGAGAGAGCATGCTTCTGAACTCCTTGTAGATGAGGTGGGCACTTGTTGTTCAATAGGTAGTAGACAATGTCATCATACCACTCTTTGGGAGAAATGTCTTCAAGTTGGTATTGTTGAACCGTAAGCTCGGGTCCAGATTGAGCTGCTTTTTCAGCTATTGTATGGGCAAGGGCTTTCCCTCTTACTAGTTTCATTGGTTGAATTTCCATGTCATATTCCTATAGTAGGGTGACCCACTTTTCTCTTCTTTCTCCTAACTCATTCTACATTAGCAATGTCTTCACTGTCGCATCAAGGACGATGGCGAACACCTTGTTCCATAGGATGTAATGCCTAATTTTTTTAACTTCCATGACTAAGGGATACTCTTGCTTCTCTACATTGTGATATCTCAGTTCAACATCTTTTAAGGGAGCACTCATGAAGGAAATTAGGTGCTCATTCCGCTCATCATCCTTTTGAGTCAATATGCTGGCACATCAATGATCTGAAGCAAATGAGTAAATATAGAATGGCTTCAAGTAATGGGGTGACTAGCATGTGTGCATCAACAATTTCTTTCTTTATTTCCTCGAAGGCCTTATTTTTGTCTGAGTCCACTCAAATTTAGCATCTTGCTTTAGCATGTAATTAAGGGGCTTGATTATTTTAGCAAATCCTGTAATGAACTTTCGAACGGTTTATCTTCCCAAAGAAAGACTTCAATTCTTTCTTGCTTCTTGGCAATTGAATCTTCAAGAGGGACTGAATACGCTCAGGGTCTATTGAGATCCCTCACTCTGAAATGACATGCAAGATCAGCTTACCTTTTGTAACTCTGAAGATGTACTTCGAATTAAGGGAAATCCCAAATTCCCTACACTACTAAAAAACTTTGCATAAATCAGAAACATGATCACCCTATTTCTTTGAGAACACAGTAAGATCATCCATGTAGATGATAATGCACTTTCTGATCAGGGTCTTTGAAGGCTATGTCCATTGCATGTTGGAAGGTGGCACTGGCGTTGATGAGTCTGAATGAAATTTTCTATATGAAAAGGTTCCCCACTTGGTGGTGAACGTTTCTTGTGCCTATCTTCATATTGCACCATAACTTGGTTGTATCTAGAGTACCCATCCAAGAAGGACATCATCTGAACCATTGATGATCTGAAGCACTTCATCCATTGAAGGCACCTAATAGTTGTCTTTTTAAAGCTCTATTCAAATTATAGAAGTCCACACACAATCTGATTTCTCCATTCCCTTTCCTAACCGGAATCCTTCTTTACCTACTAATCATGGTCTCATATTTGATCAAGGTCAAATATTCATTCAAGTTGAACCATGCCTCTTGGAATAGTGTTCATTTTAAGGTTGATGACCCCTTCTATATCTAATTCAGCCTCTTCGGGCTTAGATTTATCAATTATCTGAGTTGCAAACACATCGAAACTAGAGATAAATTCCAAGATGAGCTTATCATCATTAAACACCTAGAAATGGGTAATGTTGTCTAGCACAAATGGGGTAGAGGTAAGCTCAACAGTGAACCTTTTAAGACCGGACAACAATAATGGTTGAAAGGTACTGGCTGCTTGAGCCAAAGTGTTAGCAGTATGGTTTTGGGATTGAGGGATCAGTTGAATATTGAAGGCATCTAAGCTTTCTAACAAGTCCCAAACTCTATGATTATAATTTTCTAGTCTTCTATCATGGCAAGAATACAATTTTCTAACTTTTTTAGGGCCATTAGGAGACCATGCTATGTTATTTGTACAATAAAACTATAGACTATGAGCAGGGAAGTAGGTCTTACCTATGGGATTGATGAGTTCAAATCTAGCCTTGGCTCTCTGCTTGGACTTGGATCCATCGAAGCACACTGCCCAAAATTAAGAGGGTTCCTTAACCTCGGGGCTGATCATACATTCTTTCCTCCTCAGCTACACGCCTAGATTTTCCATCTCTGGAACAGACACTAGCTTGGCATGGTTGGTGGCAGGTTGCCTGATCAGCAGCTCCTTTTGAGGTACAATTTGTCCTTTGATGTGTTCCACTACCGTCTAACATAAGCAGCACTTGAATTCTGAGTGGGAAGCATTATGCACTTTGCACCAACTAGGCAACAGGAGCTCGTGGAAATCCATTCTTGCCCCCAGGCTAAGTTGATCTTGTATACACTTCTCCATGAAGTCTCAGAATCCATCTAGTAGTCCCAAATTCTCATCATCGTAGGATTCATCATCGTCTGATTCCACCAGCATTTTTGTGCTCTAAGATGCATAGGCTAAATTGGCAAGAGGGCTACATGATACCAAGAAGACTTCCTCAATCATCCCTTCTTCTAGAGGCTCTAATTCTTCCTGATATGTCGTGGGAGAATAATTACCCAACTTAGTTTTAGTAAACAACACCTCATTGGTGTTATTGTATTATGTGATCATGAACTTCATGTGGGGTTCTCGGTCTACGCAAATCTAATTTTCCAGTCCCTTCCATGGTAGCCACACATGGGAGAAGTCATTGGAATCATATTCGTTCAATGCTCGGGTGAAGTCTCACCCTAGGATTATTCCATATGTGTCTAGGATATTTGCAACTTGAATATCTATAACTTGTTGTGCCCTTGGGTCTGCAACAATATGCATGGGGATCTAGTTGATTTCTCTTACTATATTTACTTTTGTTTTGTCTAGCTGAGTCACCTTTCTTTTAGAAGGCATGAGGACTATTACCAATGCTTTGAATATGGTGAGGGGCATAGCATTGGGAAATTCTCCTGAATCAAGCAAGTAATTATGCAATTTTTTCCCAAATATTCCAATTGTAGTGAGAAAAGGTGGCGTTTCTAACCTTCCCTAAAATAATCCTGTAGGTGTATTTTCCTAGGCCACTTGATTTTTATCATTTTCATTGGTCTTTTCCTTAGCTTTCTCTTGACTTTTTTCCTTAGCGGGTTGTTTCCCCATTTGTTGATTTGAAGGGACATCTTTCTTTTTACCTATAATCTCTTGAATTACAGGCTCATGTGGTGGCTCTTTGAAAGAGACTCTCTTGGCTGGTATCTCTTGTGTTTCCTTGGAGTAAGGGGTCCCATTTATTACCCTAAATAAGGTGTTCCTAACTATGGGGACTTTAAGTAACTCGAAGGCGAACAAGCTTATCTTGACCTTCTTGAATTCATTAGCAACATACTCACCCATCCGCTCAATTTCAGCCTCGAAGGATCTACCTAAGGAGGAGCTGGCTGGCTAGTTTTGCATTTGATTTAGTTGTTTGTTCTTACTAAAATATTGGGTGGGAACATAGGGGTAGCTTAGATTATTGTTGGCATTAGGGTCAGGTGGGGTGTTAAATTTATTAGGCAAAGTGGAAGTTGTGAAAGGTCCTCCTGCTTGCTTATTCTTTAAGTTATATGGGGATGCTCTCTAATGGAACATTTGGAACTCATCTTCATGAAACTATTCCTCATCTACAAGACCATTATCTATTGAAGCAAAGAGATGAGATAAATTTCCTCCATTACTTACCTCTTTCACATCTTCATTCTTTGGGGAAGCAGTCTCACTTTCTAGTGCTCTCTCACTTTGTGGGAACGAGGCTTGATTGACCATAAGCACTGAGGAGTCATAGGGCTCAAATGGGACTAGATCTTGGAAAATAGCATTGTCCATAGGATTTTGAACCTCTACTTGAAATATCTTCGCAATTGTGAGGAACTCGGGGTAATCCAACTCAGAGTGCCTATTCGTTTTATGGATCTGGTACCATCCAAACAAAGTTGCCTCAGCAAGGTACACCCCACTAGTTGCCTTCTCCATATTGGAAAGTTGATAAACAGGAGTGGGAACACCTCCATTATTAGTTCTTGTATTCCATGTTCAATTCTGCCTTTGTGAGGGCCTTCTTTCAAAGTTCTAATTGGAATTCTGTCCTCATTCGTAATTCTACCCGAATGAGGTACTTGTGTCACGGTTATCTCTATTATCCCTATTGAGGTTGGCCTGAATGTTGTGTTGGGAGGCCTGCAGCTAGTTATTTTGATTCTACAGGTGTTTCATCTTTGTAGAATTTTTTTTGATCATCTTCGTCAGTTCATCCAACCAATCTTTCTCTGCATTGCTTGGTTGTGGTGTTTGATTTTGGAGAAAGACGAGTTGTTCTGCTAGTTGATTCTACTAGGTGAGTGGGAATTCGAGCCCTTGTAGATATAATGGTACTTGGGGTTGCTACGAATAAACCTACTATTGTTGGGGCTGAAGATAATGAGGCACATGAGGTGTCTGGTTCAAGGGTTGTCCTAGATGAGGAACTATGGACAGTTGCAGAATTTGGTTCATAAGAGGTGTCTGGTGTTGTAGAGCTTGAGTGAGCCCTTGAACTTACATGGGATGAGCAACCTGTCCCAAGGAAGGTAGCAGACTAGAAATATTTTTCCCCAAGTCAGTGCTAGCTATAACTACCTCAACATAAGCAACCACCAACTGAGTGGGTGGTGGGTTCATTCTTTTCACCAATGTTGTAGTGAGGTTGTCCAAGGTAGTATAGTAGACAGATAAGATAGCAGCATCATTAAGAACATATGGAGTTTGTAATCTCATGTCTGCCCAATGGAATCGATCATTGAAGGATCTAATTGGCTCATTAACCTCCCTACGAACAAACATGAACTGTTGATATAGTTCTGAAGGGTTGATCAAAATATTGTATTTCCTCAAGAAGACATTCTTTAAAAGGTCCCAAGTGGTGATGGACCCTGTTGGAAAGTTGATGTACCAATAGAAAGCCTCCTCTCCCAATGAATAAGGGAAGATTCTACATGCCACATCCTCATGATCGATCTGCATATCCTTTAGTGTTGTTTGGAATATCTTAATGTGTTCTTTTGTTGTCCTATGTGGATCCTGAGGGTTGAATTTCATGTAAAAACTCTCTGAATTCTTGGGCATGTCATGGTAAGCATTGAATAATAGTGGAGAAGGATTGTTACCCAACCAAACCATGAGGGGAGGTGGAGGTGGTACTTTCTATTGGATAGGAACTTGGGGTTGCATAGGGGCAGCAATAGTCAGAACTGTGCCTTGGACTTGGGGGGCAAGGACAAGAGCAGCACCTTGGTTGTGGGAAGCAAGCAATTGGAAGGTAGTTTGGGATGGCTAAGTGGAGGAGGTGGAAATGGAAAAGGAAGGATGAGTGCGAGGTAGATGGAAGGAGGAGAGAGGTGAAGATGGAAGCGAAGTGGATGGGTCAGATGAGGAAGATGAAGTGGCTTCCCCTCTTTTGGCTCTCTTAGCCTTGGTAGAGGGATACAACTCTTAGAACTCACCTTTGTTTGGAGTAGATCTTAAAATTCTATGAAACATTTCAAAAGAGAAGGAACCAATTTGATCCAACTTAACTTAAAGGGGCCCTCCTTCTAGCACAAATTTTGTTGATGGGTGTTTTATACACTTTCTCAACATAAGCAATGCATAAGTGCATCACCTCTCTTGAAAGGAAATCTCCAACAACAAGTTGCTGAAAATTATCCCAAGGTCTCTTGGGTGTCAGGTCATGACTTGCTTGGAATGTCTTAGTGGTTTCATGTGATCTTGTTGGTAATCACAGGGCATCCTTACATAAGTTAAGTTGGAGGGGAATTGGTCCTTCAAATGGAGTTCTCAAGGTGTGGAAATTGATGTGCAATTGTTGTAGGTTCAAAACAATAGTCTAGAAATCTATTTCATCATTGGATTTGGCTTTATAATGTGCAATGAACCTTGAATCACCTTTTAAAATAAAAATCAAAAGGTCAGGAAAAGAGGAAAGTTCCTAGATCTGAAACTATTGATGAACAGTGATAATGGAGGACTCTACAGTGGACAACCTTCCCAAACTATGTTCCAATTAACCAAATCAACTCACAGTCTCATGAAACTAGTGCAATCTTCTAAGGTTTACAGATTTCAACCATTTGTTCACCATAAAACATGAACAAAAGATAGAATTTAAGTGCAACATTCAGTTCATGTCTAGAATAGCTTTACACTACTATTTATCATTAACAAACAACAAAAAGCATAGTCAAGGAAGGGCATCAACACAACATAATTCCTCAATACCAATGAACAACATCTACTAATATACCAAAGAAAGCTAAACACATGGAACAACAAATTTAATCTACTAAAATTCACTAACTATGAGGAGAAGAATCATGCAACATGAAATGGAACTCTAGAATCCACCAAAATCAATGAATTTCTATTAAAATTAGAGCAACATGTCTTTACAACAACTCAACTCAACTCTTGAAAATGAGAGGATACCCCCTATTTATAGTGTCCAAAAAGCAAAATGAATGGCCAAGATTTAATCTCATTGTGTGGCCAAAATTCACTACAAATTAGGGTTTCACCTACCCCCAAATATTTTACAATATAAAATACACTTTTGTATTCTAGCCTATTTTGTCTTATAGTGAGTAGTGTTGTAGCAATTTTTTCCTTTCGTTGGCTTCCTTTGCTACAACTATACTATAAGGAATCCATCATCAAGCACTGGATTCCCTTCACGCTTCTTCATAGTAGCATATTCCACAAACTTGTCGATCAATTCCTCGAGCTTGTTCCACTCCATTAAATTGGATTGAAGTACTTGAAAGTTCAATTTCTTGGATCGGCCGATGATTACATCCCAATATTTGTCATACTTGGGCATATTCTTTATCACTTGCTTAGATTGAGCGAAGGATCACACAACAAAATCCATAAAGTTCGGTATGAGGGCATCAGTGGCTCCATCCTCCATCTTCTTATGGAATTAAGGCTTTATCTTCTTTGGATCTAGCTTGATGGAGGGAAAATCATAAGTTGTTATTAGCTTCAGGTATTCCTCACAAGCCGTTTTGATTTCCTTGGCCCAATCAATATCAAGCTCGACTTCATGGAGCACCCATTCCAATATTTCTCTCCTGTGATCAAGGCCCAATTTCTAGGTTTCTACAAGCCAATGATCATCTTTTTCTAGATTAAGCTCCTTTTCCCATGTTCTCTTAGGCATCTTGAGGATAGCCTCAAACTTAGGGTATGTAATTCTATATAATTTTGGGAAGTCAGTGTAGAATTTTCTTATTCCTTCAAGTTTCTTTTGCACTTCCTGAAATTTATTTGTCATTCTAATAGCATCATTGATGCCCATATTTCCATTGTAAACCACCCGTCAGAAGCAATCCTCAGTGGCCTTCTTCTAGTTCTTTCTCCTTTCTGGTTTGTTGATATGATCTTTCGAGAGAAATACAGGAGTAGTTGATGATGTTGAAGGAAACTCCTCAACCGAGGACCAATTGTTGTATGTAGGCTATTAGTTCTACTACTAGTGCTTTTAATTCCTCCTTAGAGGACTTTTCCTTATGCATCTGGTGCACAATAGTAGCCACTGATCCTTGAAGACGATCAATTCTTTGTTCTCTCATGGTCGTTCCCAGGTCAATGGTAGAGATATTATAGCTAACTCCTCATTCCACCATTGGAGTAGCTATTTGCACGGTCTTGGATCCTGACGTATCCATTGTTAAGTGGGACCTGACCTTTGGTTTCTTTTCC
Source organism: Sequoia sempervirens (assembly GCA_007258455.2). Classification (NCBI taxonomy): domain Eukaryota; kingdom Viridiplantae; phylum Streptophyta; class Pinopsida; order Cupressales; family Cupressaceae; genus Sequoia; species Sequoia sempervirens. The sequence goes on along the minus strand of VDFB02047144.1, from coordinate 52,026,565 downwards.
TTCTTTTTGCTTATCTACACTTGAGACAAGATGGCTTCTAGTCTGGCGTTCAGATCCATGAGGATGGGGATCTTCTTCTACAATTTTTTTTCTGGCCATTTAGGCATTTGGGACCCCTCTTTTAGTGATTCACGATCACCTTCCTCTTCTTGAGTATGTTGAATTTCCATTTCTTTGCTTCCCAGAGCCTTTTGTTCTATCTTTTCTTCCTCTTCTTTATCTTAATCTCGAATACATATAGCTTCTTTCTCTGGAGATTCAATGGTGGCTATGTTTTTCTTGGGGCTATCTTCCCCTTCATATGTATTCTCTTCTTCTTCTTGCTTATGCTCTTCATGATGCTCTGCCTTTGGGCTCTTTCTTGTTTTAGCTTCTTCTTCAATATTTTCTTCTTCTTTCTTTTCCTCTTTATTTTCTTCTCCTTCTTTCCAAGGAGGCATTTCCTCATCATGACTAGGGATTTTTTCTTGTTCCCCAATTGGAGGTTTTGTGTTTACCTCTATTTCATCATCAATATATTTCTTCTCCTCAGAGGGTTGCTTTTCAATTTCCTCCCCAACATCCTTGACTTGTTGGGCCAACTCCTCTTCAAGCTCTTGGTTAGAAGTTTCTATAATGTATCTCGCTCTTTGGTCTTCAACATCTTCCTTAGAAGATTGTGTTTCCTCATCTTCATGCACCACTTCATCAATAACCAAATGTTGGTGCTCGGGGTGCTCATGATAATCATCGGGCTCTTCTTCAATTTCTTTAGCTATTTCCCTTTCTTGTCTCTCCAACTCCTCAGAAATCTACATTGTTGCCTCCATCATAGGTGGTTTGGTCAGAGGAGAAGGGATAGGGAGGCTGGAAATAACTTGAGCTAAAGCAACCTGTATTGCAGGATTCATCACCACCCCAGAAATATTTGTTGGTATGTTTTACATGTGTTGAGGAAAGGCCTCTGGAAGCATGATGGTGGAAATTGTCATTGTTGCAGTGGCCAATGGAAGGGTTGTTGATGGACAAATGGAGGCGAAAGAGAGTGGAGAAGTGGTGGCGGAGGATGAATCTATCACCATAATTTATGCAATAGGTGAGGTAGAGGCAAGGTGAACTGAAATGTGCACCATGGGCAGAGAAGAAGCAAGTATTGCTTGAGTAGTAGGCAGAGCAATTATCGCAGTGAGAGAAAAGGAAATAGGTGGGGATTTTGGTTGCTCAACTTCTTCTTCCTCTCCCTCGTGGAGTGGGTCCTCTTGAAAGGTGGGCATCTCAGTAAAACCACATGAATTCCTTGCTATCTTAGAAGTCTCACCCTTGGATTCCTTTCTTGAATAGACTTTATGCTTGGGCTGGCGTTCAACCACCTCTTTTCTCTTCCTTGACTAGGTAGTGAGAGGAGACTTTGAAGTTTCTCCAAATGGGGCAGTAGTAGTGGCACTGTCTTTCTTACTCTCAGGTTCATCCTCAAGCTCACAGTAGGTTAAAGTAGCTCCTTGCAGTTCCAATTGAGTGATCTACCCATTAATCCATTTTTTTGTTCTTCCCTCTATAGACTTCATCAAAATATTGAGGTCATTGACCTCTTCCTCATTCCATTCAATAAGGGGAAATGACAAGTTGGCATGGCATCATATCTTGGATCTATCACTGTGTTTTCATCCTCCACAACTTGGTCCGACACCAGAAACAAGTTGATTGTCTTGAAAAAATGCATTGTCATGCGCACGTAGTTCCTCATACACACTTCTTTATCATCTCTACAATTTTCCCAAAAGTCTTTGACATTGTGGAGGTGGGCATATTCTTTTCCAACCATATTTTTAAGTTTTCCATATAAATCCATCTGTGGTTTGGCAATGTGGAAACAAGTTGACTGTCTTGACAAAATAAGCTGTCACAGACATGTAGTGCCTCATACGCACTTCTTTATCTTCTCTACAATTTTCCCAAAATTCTTCAACATTGTGGAGGTGGGAATATTCTTTTCCAACCATATTTTTTAGTTTTCCATATAGATCCATCTGTGGTTTGGTAGTGTAAAGCTCCAGGTTGTATTCATTTATCTCCTTTTCAAAATATTCCACACATTAAGATGCAGGGATCACATACATGCCTTGGCCAAATGTTAGGGGATAAAGAGTCCACGGCCTATGATTTTTTCTTAGAAGTATATGTGTAAGTTGTAGCTGCCTGGAAATTTCAAGCAATATGAGCCAATCATTTGGATACTGGGGTAGCTTATATGGCCTCTCTGAGAAGCCTTCAGTTCTGATATATGTAAACTTGGGAAACTGGATCAAGAAAAATCCAAACCAGTGGATGAAGGCATTTGCATTGTGAGTGATCCTCCTTTTGAAGTCACCACCAAGTAATTTGATAATGTGCCCGATAAAGGTATCATTAACTCTGCAGTAGTCCTTTTTGAAATTCTTGTATTGGAGTTGAGGGTATCTGTCATAGACCTTTAGTTCCTTCTTGGGAGTCTAGCTTGGTGCCACAAAAAAACCTCTATATTGAGCACGGTCGGCTAGTAGATAGACCAAGTATGAGGTCATATAGAACTATGAGGTCTTCTTTACAGCTACAAACTACTCATGTAGGCAATTGCTAATCATTCCTACCTAGTGAAATTTAGTCTCTCCTCTAATGATTTCTTCTATGAAGTACAACATCCATTCCTAGAAGAAATATATAGTCAGGAGGCCCATGACTCTGCTTAATAAGGTTACCAATTCATGGTAGTCCTCATAGAAATCACTTCTGAAGAGCTCCTGGGGCACTTTGTTTGCATTGCCCCTCTCCTCCTTTAACTAGTATTGATTGATCAGTTTCTTGCACTTGAAGGGGTCGGCTTTCCACATGCTCTCGACATATTCCTTTGATGTCTCCTCCATTTCATCGAAGGTGGGGATATGGAAAGTTTTCCCAATATATTTGGAGGATAGGTCAACCAATATGTTGCCATATCTATCTATAATTCTCTTGGTGCTTTCCTGATATGCCTCTTTATAGGCCATTACTAATTCAAGAGCCACGAGGGTAGGCGGGAAACCAGTGGCCTTGGCCAACCAACTCTTTCTATAATATTCATGGAATTCTCTATGGTAGGGTTGAAAATGACCCTCTGCTTGAATTCATCAATGTCAATGTGCCCTAAGTTAGTATCTGAGACCTTGTCCCAATTTGTGGTGACCTTTGACTTGAGGTTCTCTCCTTGAAACTTGTACTTCATTTGATCTTTTTCCTGCTTCCCTCTTGGTGTTTTGGCATCTTTCTTTCCCTTTTCCTTCTCTGTGAACGCTTCTGAAGGTCATGCAACTAGTTCCATATATCTTGCAAATAGAGGAGTAGTAAGCATATTCATCTGCAAAAGAAGGGAATGTCAACTAAACCCTACAAAATCCATGTTAAATTGAGCAATTCATCATTCGAGGATCCTAAAATTCCTTTCAAATCATCATTACCCTTTTGATGGAAGGAGATATGGCAATGCAGGCCCAAGGGTCCAGAATTCCCTAGGCAGACAACCGTTTTGGAGGTAGTTACAAATGGATGACAAATAGAGCACAACTACCTGCATAGTTCTTCCCGCATTAGAATTTTTCCATGAAGTGGGGCCCACTAAGGAGGTCAAGTCATTTTAGCATGTGGGTTAAGTCATTTTGAGGTTTTGGAAATGTTAAGTTCACCATTTAGGCATGCAGGCCTAAGGAGCGTGGGAGAAGAGGCTATCTTGGTCATTTTAGGTTTTGTCATTGAAATGACACAGGAAGAGCGGCGTCCCGCAAGAAACATCCCACAATGCAAGGCCTGAGGTCCTGGAGGACGACACTCTTCTGTCTTTGAATTTCAAACAGTTTAGTTTGGTGCAGGTGGGGAGATGTGGAAAGATGTTGGGCATCGGTCATTTGGAATGGCAGAAAGAGGACGGTGGTCCACCAAGGGTGGCCCACATGGTTGGGTCCATAGGGAGTTACGACAGGGGTCATTGGTTTGTCATCAACCAGATGAAAGTGACAAAGTCAGGCCTCGTGTAGTGGGCGGGAGGCATCATTTGGCAATTTTGAAGTAGTGAGAGTGAGACAGAGTTTCACAAGTGGCCACCTGCATGGGGTAGCCTGCAGGGTGTTCCATACTTAGTCCTTTTGTTTTGGGCTCAAACAGCAGTAGAAAGTGTGGGGTCCGCTAGGCAAACGGGTGGTCAATCGAGGCCATTTTGGATGGTGATCAAACGGCAAAGGCCTGCGGATGGAAGTCTGCAATGAAAAACCTGCCAAAGAGGACAACACAGTCATTTTTAGCATAGAGGATCGGATAGAGACAAATGGAGTGGAACTTGCAGATGAAAGGATCCCAAGGCTTCATCATTTGGAATGATCATTCAAGGGCGGTGAAGCGGTAGCAGAAGCCTACAAGAGATGGTCCGTAGGGAGTTGTGTGCTAAGTTGAATTGGCAGATGAGAATTTAGTGGGACCGGTAGGGCAGGTGGTCGAGACCGATCAACTGTTTTGGAACGATGCAATGTGAGGGGCGATCCAGGTGTGAAATCTCACATTTGCGAACTCGACAGAGTGCAAAGCTCTCATTTTAACTTATGATTTTTGCATAAGTTTAAATGGTGATGGTCATGGGTAAGCATCCTCCTGCATGAGCGGGCCTGAGGGAAATGATGGCCAATTTTTAAAGTTTGTTATTTAAGGATCAAAGCAATGGAGTGGAGGGTTCGTAGGCCGCAAGGGCGTGATTTCCTTGGTTTAAGAATGACAGCGAAGGGTGAAAGTTCTGCATGAATTTCTAAGGAAGGTTTTCAAAGTTTTTCAAAATGTCAACACCTAGGTTTTGCTCGTTGTGATGTGATCTAACTAGTTTTGAGTTTCCTTTTATCAAAATTTTAAAAACTTTTGCAAAAATCCAAGAACACTCATGACATAGATGGCATCAGAAAACTGACCTAGAAAAGTTGATGAACGATGCAAAGAGAGTGCAAATAGTGATACTTGGACGACAACGAGATCCTAAGGGCGTGAAGGCGATGATGGTTGCGAGCTCTGACAAGTTTGTTTGATGTCTGATGGTGAAAATTACCCATCTAAATTGCTATTTATAGAATTTAGTGCATTAAATGTACATCATAAATGTTGGTATGGTGACAGCTGAGGTTGGTGAATGTGCACTTCAAAAGAACCAGCGGTGGGAACTATGGAGTCTATAGGGCAGACGACATTCATGTGTTAGTCATCTGGTGAGTTCGACAAAAAGAATGACGACAGAGGCCTCAGATCCTGTAGAGTAGGAAGATGTGCTAGCTTGGCCACTGTCAAGATGGTGAAAGGGGGACAGAGTTCCACATAAGGAAACCCACATTGCATGAAGGATGACAATTTCAAAGTTTGAAGGAAAACTGCTAAGGGAAATCCGCAGAGGCTAAAGACTTGGAAATTTTGAGGGTGGTGAAACTTCGTCAACTTGAGATGGTGACTCTAGGACTCCTTGACCACTTAGGACTCAAAATAAGGGGCACAAAAAATGAGGTGAAGGCAAAAGCAACTTGGCAAAGAGAAAAGAGAGGGTCCCCATTCCGGACGGGGCGTGTGTGCTATAGGCACAACAATTAATTAAATAAACATCAATTATTTAAATATGTCGCTAATTCAGTTTATTCCCCTAAGTCAATTAATTTATTAAAACATAATAATTTAACTATGTCACTTTCCCGTAAATTTGAATAATTAAATAAATTACTCAAAAAATCATGAAAAATCAAATCAAACAAATACCACTTTTTTTCCAAAATTCAAACTTGATTTGCATGTTCAACACCAAAAATATTAATTAATTAAAACAATTAATTAATTATCCTTACCCACTTTCATGATTGAGAAAATTATGAACCACCGATTGTTCGATCTGATTGCTTGATTGATCCATCTATTTCTTGATAGATCAATCTATTCTTCAATTCTACAAATTATTTAATCTATTTCCTCAATCCCACTAAACACTCAAAATGATTTCTTCAATTACACCGAATACGTAATCAATTTGCATTGATTATTCCTATATATTTCCTCTAAACATTTTTCAACCATTGATTGAGATATTCTACTATGCAATTTCAAGTGTTCATTTTGAAACACAAATTCTATATAACAACCATCTTTCTTCTAAAAAATGGATCAAAGAACCAACCTATTTTATATAATGAAGTACAATGCCAAGATCTTAATCAAACTTTTGACATCTTCTCACACATAGATCTTTGATTAACACACACACATTCTTCAAGATTTCACATGCATACTGGAGGCTTCACATTGATATGAACAACCCAAAATCTTCGTTAACACACTTCGACAAGAGATGGGTAACAATATAGCTTAGTGAATTCATTTGTTCTCATTTTTTTTTCATTTACTTTTCTTGAATTCATTGTTCTAGTATCATTCATTTCATGAGTAATGAGCATGAATCATTAGCATTTTGTTTGTTTAGATTAGTTTCTATTCTAACATTTTGTTTGGGAATCAACCCAGTCTCTCTCCAAACTACCTACTAACCCTATCAGGTAGATATCTCTCTAGAAGAGAACGAACATGACCAATGAACCATCTAGTCTATCTGAAAAATACCAACTACTCTTGATCATCAAGCCATTCCTCACAATCCATATATGGTCTCCATACAAAACCTGACATATCATTGAAATCGTAGTTCTAGTAGGGAATTTTTCTAGGAAAAGTGTAATGAAGGAAATATCCATAACGATATGAATATGGATCCCTAGTAGTACGATCCAATATACCATCAAGATGAGCAATTGGGATGTCCTCCTAGGCCCATACATGTAGAATAGAGACACTAGGAGAAATATATTTCCCACCATGATATGTAACCTCTTGAATATATCTGTACAAGTGGGCAAGGAGACATGGACCCCATGTGTATCTAGTCCCATGCTTGAAAATCTACTCAATACACACACCCCAACCAACGGGAAACTGTCTACCTCTCTTATTAGGAACAATAAGCCCCATGACCAAACCATAGAGAACAAGAGAAATAGGATCAACACTACCAACAAAACCAGACAAGTCTATCTCTTCTTGGTGAGCCTCCAGATGTTTCACATGAAGTACGCAATGCATAGTGCAGGTACCCCATCAAAAAGAATATGTAATAATCTCTCCATGAATGGGTATATGGAGGATCCTCCACACATCCTCTAGGGTAATGCTGGTATCCCTAGTAGGAAAATAAAAAGACGAGGTCTTTGTTGGGAATAGGATACCATTTAATTGCAATCCTAAACATATTTCATGTATCTCCTAATTCCTTGGAAAGTGTTCCCCAATACAAGGATTAGAAAGAGATTAAATTTGAATGAAATGAAAATGTAAATTGACTTTTGTAATTATTCCTAAATGAAAGGAACATGTGGGGATTCCCAAGAAGAGCTCCTACAAAATCGGAGCACACTTGGCACCCACATGGAAGGTGGAACCCACCTTGCTTAAGCTATCTATTTGGAGGATTGATAACACTTTAGTAATGCATGTTTATATCCTACAAGTTAGGGATTGATATTTACATGAGTGGAGTTCAGTTCAATTCAATTATCTTTAGTTGCATGTAGTTGTTTGAGTTGAATGCAAGTTGAATTCAGTTGCATGACAGATAATAGGTGGATACATTTAGTTAAGTGGGGATGATCAATCATGCATAATGTTTTCATGAATTGGTAGAGAGATATGTTTTAATTAACTAAGATTGACTTGGACCCACCTTGGGCACCCAAGTTGGCATCTTTGAGTTAACTCCTTTTGCATGAGAAGATATTTAGAAGGCTTAGTTAATTGGGCCCATTCTTGGGCACCAACTTTGAGGTGATTCTTGCGAGATATTTTCTTGACCAATGATCAGTTAAGTGTTCAATTTGGGGCACCTAAATTGAGGAGACTTTGGTTTTGGCTTCATGTTATAGTGTGGAACTCTACTTTCACAATCTAGGCATAAATTTTTGAGAGGATATTTATGCTCTTGTATTTCATAACTCTTATGAGTTTACATGCTCATTAATTGTTTATTTATTGTAGCAATTGCATCAAAGTTTATTGCAGGTTAGTAGGTTGAGATTGTGCATGTGTGAGGGTTTGAAGCATGGCATGGGATTTGTGGATTCATGCTTGGTCACATGGAATGCATGGATAGCTTGTGTTTCAGAAAGTGTATGAGAGTTTTGTGCAAGTTGTGAAGAAGGATTGTTGAAGGAAAAAGGAAGCATATCAATCAAGGATTGATATAGTATTATTATAATCTTGTTCTAAGGTTAAATAATACAAGCACTATTGATTCTAGTGGAGTTTTTTCCCCAAAGGGTTTCTCCACGTATATGATGTGTCACTTCTATCTTCTTGTCTCATTCTTCTACAATATTTTTTCTCTTTCTACAATTGGTAAAATTGATCTAAACAGATTAATCATACATGAAGAATTATGATAAAGAACACTTAATTAAATCTACAGTATGATAGGTTTTACAAGTTTTAAGCTATAATTACCTCCATTTTCAATAGTCTCTGAGTGTCACCTCTCCATGAGAGCAGTCATCATCCCTCTATGACATCTGATGATTGACATGTAGTAGATATGTCGTAACCTAACAACATCTAGAATATCTTGCTCTAACTCATGAAACCCAACAATCAAATCAAACAGATCACGTGATCACCGCTCCCTCAACTGAAGTGGATTAAGAACCACCTGCAACCATTCAACCCATGATGTTAAGGATTTACTATGAAAATTTAAAAAAAACCTAAAACAATGAACAAATTAACGTAAAATTATAACACACCAAAAGCGAAAATAGTTTTGTCAAAAGTGATAATTTTTTTTCAAATGCGAGCGAAATAGGCAAAAGTGAAATTTTGTAGTCAAAAGTGATAGAAAAAGGCAAATACACAAATTTCAAAAGCGATTTTTATTTTCAAAAGCATAAATTTTCAACAAGTGCATGAAAAATGAAATAGAAAGTTAGGGGTGAAAAATAAAAGCACAAAATTACATCAAATGTGTAAAATTCAGGTGAAGGTGCAAAAAAAATGTGAAATTTTAGGTCAAATGCTAAAATTTTGAGAAAATGTGCATAGAAAATTCAAGAGTGAACCATAAAGAAATAACAGATGCATTAAAATTGATGCAAGTGCAAAAAAATCCTAAACTTAATGCAGTCACCTACTTTGTCTTTGTGTATTAATTACACAAACATGAAAAGACAAAAATGAGAAACAAAAGGGTACATGTCAGGGCATTGACGCATGTAGGCTGTTTGAACTCACAAACTACATCCGCTCGATATGAGACTCCTCAAATCCTCGCCATAGCTCCTTAACAATAGACAAAACAAGAAATCTAGAGGCAAGAATTTTCTATAGGCTCAAAGTGCAAATGAGGTAATTTGAACCCTAATTACCTATTTTAACCCTCAAAAACCCTAATTTTTACTTAAGAAACCTTCCTAGGTTAAAACTAGGACCTCTTGGGAGCATCTAAACTATCAGCAAGAGACCTATAGGATTTTTTTTGTCCTATACACATCTAAACTAAAATAAAATAGTGTCGTGAGCTCGACCTCAAAATATATTTTTCAGCCAACCTCCCAAGGGTGCAACCCAAAGCCCTACCATCATTCTGCTAACCGTTGGGGCATATATTTTTTTTAAAATCTTGATCTTAACATCAAAATCTTTGAAACAAAGCAACCAATACTTTGTCTCAAAGAGGGGCAAAATGTATACATGTAAAATTGACCTAACACTTATCACACGTCTTAAATGATGTTTTCACATTATCAACATCATTATCATCAAATATCACTACATTTCACATCATTTACATGAATAGCCCTAATTTCCTCTATTAATTGAATAATATTACATTATTTAATTAATTCACTTTTTCACCATTTTCGACCAATTAAATAAATTTCATTTATTTAATAAAGTCCTAATCTAACTTTATTCCTCCTAATTAATTAAATAAACATCAATTATTTAATTATGTCGCTAATTCACTTTATTCCCCTAAATCAGTTGAATTATTAAAACACAATAATTTAACTATGTTAGTTTCCCCTAAATTTGAATAATTAAATAAACTATTGAAAACATCATAAAAAACCAAATCAAACAAATACCACTTTGTTTGCAAAATTCAAACTTGATTTGCATGTTCAACTCCAAAAATATTAATTAATTAAATCAATTAATTAATTATGCTCACCCACTTTCATGATTGAGAAAATTACAAACCATCGATTGCTCAATCTGATTGCTTGACTGATTCATCTATTTCATAATAGATCAATCTATTCTTCAACTCGATAGATTATTCAATCTATTTCCTCAATACCACTGAACACTCAAAATGATTTGTTTAATCACACCAATTACGTAATCAATTTGCATTGATTATTCCTATCTAAATCCTCTCAACGGTTTTGAACCATTGATCAGTATTTTCTACTACGTGATCTCAAGCGTTCATTTTGAAACTAAAATTCTATATAACAACCATCGTTCTTCTAAAAAATGATCGGATAACCAACCTATTTTAGACAATGAAGTATAGCCAAGATCATAATCGATATTTTTGACAAAGCTTCGCACATATCTTCGATCAATACACACACCTTCTTCAAGCTTTCACACGCACAATGGCGGTTTCACATTGATATGAACAACCCAACATCTTCATGAGTACACTCCAACACGAGATGGGTAATGATATATCTTAGTGATTTTATCTGTTCTTGTTTTGTTTCATGTACTTTTATTGAATTCATTGTTCTTGTATCATTTATTTTGTGAGTAATGGGAATAAATCTAGATTCTTGTTTTGAGTTAGATTAGCTTCAATCCATTTCAATTATCTTATTTGACACCACCAATTTCCCCCTTACACACTATCAATGTGTGCTTCCATACTCTTTTATTGAGATACACCTTGTGGTTCAATTTTGGGATGTAAAAGATTGAACATGTGAAGTGGTGGAATTATGGGAGGTGTTGGTTGTTGACATGGGTTTTTAGGCTATTACATTGGGGTGATCCCACAATACTAGTTTACAATTTTTGGGAGGTCTTGATTTTTGCTGAAATCACATATTTTTAGAAAATATATAATGATTTAAGCCTTGAAAATTTCCATTTAAAGGATTCCAATTGAAGAGGGTTTGATCAAACCACCTTAGATCAAACCCCCTTGGATAGAACCCTGCTAGTTTTAAACCATACCTATAGCGGAGTCTCCTTTACACCTATCAAAATGTTGATAAAACCCACTTTTGATTTACCTTTTGGGGGATCAAATGAATTCATTTAAATTTTTTTGTAAGTATGTAGTCCCTTATTATAAGCTTCCCAAAAGTATAATTTTAAAAATATTTAATTTTATTATTATATTTATTTTTTACTTCTTGGAATGTAGTTTTTTCACTAAAAATCAAGCTCTATGTTCTGAACATGTGAAAAAATAGTAGATTATCAAAAATAAAAAATAAAAAATGAGTGCACTAGATATTGATGTCCTGATCTAACAAAAAAAGAAAAATTGAATTTTGATACATACAAAAAAAGTTATGTTTTAGCTAGTAAATCATGTCTCAATTGTAATTGATTTGACTTTGAAACTTAATTAAGAAAAAAATATTCAATGAAATTCTATGAAACCAATTCCATGTGCTAGAGATCATAGTTACAAATCTAAATTCAAAAAAAAGAATTTAATCCTTCATATAAAAAAATTATGTGTTAGCCAGTAACATCACTCTTTAAAAATGATGTTTATTGTTAAAAACTAGTTTTCGAAGGATATGAAAAAAGAAGTGCAATATGATTCCAAAATTTTTGAAAAAAATATATTTAGAATCTACAAACAAAATATCACAAATCACTAATTTGCATCGTCTTCAAATTCCTCACGGTTTAGCCGCTATAGGTGCCCATGAGTGAAGATTTAGTTAAAAAAATTCAGTTCAATGTCCAGTTTGGCCAAAAATTGTAAATCAGTATTGTGGGATCACCCACTAAGGGATAAAAGGCGACATTTTGGTCAAGGTTATTCAAGGAGCTTTGTATGAATTCATGCATGTTTTATTAATCTTCACCCAAGATATCTAGTTCATGAGGACATTCATTGGGAGGTGAAGGATCATGAATGGTCTTAATTGCATTAGGATCATCACCAAACACACAACTTGAGAGATCAACTAAAGATTTCAATGACATCCAAACTTTACCAAAACACATATCCATGATGAAATTTTATCAATTCTATGAAATCTATGCAAGTATGCAATGCTATTTGAGTAACTTGAAATGCAAATTTTAGATCTAAAACATGATAGTTTACCGAGTTAAGATGTAGAGACCTGAAAATGATGACTTTTTAATGAAAATGTATCCCTTTTTCACACTTAATTTGGGAATTAATATTAAAATTAGCTAAATTATGCCTTAATTTAGTGTTGTGATATGTATTTTACATATTCGCATTAAGTTTAGGGCCCTATTAATTAAAATGAACTTAATTGTGCCTTATTTTAGTGTTGTAGAGTGTACCTCTTTACACTTTCACACTTATTTAGGGCTCCCTTGATTAATTGAAGATAATTTTCCCTAATTTTCCCCTTTAATTCAAATCCAATCCTAATTAATTACATTTTTTGAAGAGGAAACCCAACATTCATTAATGTAGGTAAACATAACACTTCTCAATGAGCAATGTGTGTCCTAGGTGAGTGACCTAGGACCCATTCACCCATGGGTGAATGGGTCCTCACTTGGACCTAGGACCTAAATTTAAATTATGTTTTTTATGATATTTTAACATATTCAAATCCATATTCAAATGTTTGCTTGTGTTATTTAAATTTTAGGAAATTAATGTTACATATAGATATAAAGAAGATTTTCATGAGATCAAGTTATAGTTCACAAGAGCATTTGAAGGCATTCAAGAGAAAATTTAGTGAATATTTATTGTAGAAATCAAGATCCAATTGTCATATCAAAGTATTCTTGCATCATGCATGTTATCAGAGCTAATATGTTGATGTAGAGTTCATGATCCATTTAAGCATTCAAGGCATTATTTCAAATCAAGTTTCAAGATCAAGATCCACATCCATTGAAGCCATTTCATGCTAGTTGTAGATCTATATTCCATTCAAGGGTTTGGTGAGTTGTGACATTGCTTTGTTCATTCATGTCATTCCTTCATGCTATTTTGTTTCATTACAAGGTTTAATTACCAAAAAAGGGTTTGACCAAGGAAAACCCCCATTCACCATAAATAAAACATTTTTCCCTCTTGATTTGTGTTTGCGGGTTTAGGTGGAAGATATCTTGGAGATCTCTTGAAGAGAAATTTTTCTCATAGGAGGTCTTCTAGTATTGCTTCTTTGATTCTTGATCTATCTACCATTGCCTTGAGTCTACTTTTGATTGTCAACCTTGTTAGGAGTCTATTTTTTCTTTGACCTTTTTCCTTCTTCAACTCCCAAACCACCTTTATCCAAGTAGAATGCTTTTGAATTGAAATCAATTCATCAAGAATTGTAGTAATTTTTTTTAATTTGTCCTCATGAGCTCTTGCTTTCTCCAGATCTGATCTTAGGGTTACCACTTCTTGTTCAAGTTTTGTCCATTCATCAGTTTCACTTTGTACAGTGGCATTCAAACAATATTCAATTATCTTCTTTTCTTCCACTTGCACTTTTAGTCTGGTGATATCTTCATTTTCCTTCTTCAACTGTTCATTAACTTCTCTATGTATTTATCTGAACTTCTTGATTTGTTCTCTCAACTTTTTGATGCATTCATTTGCTTCCCCTAGTTTTTCCTTCAAACTTTTGTTCTCACTTTCAACTCTATCAAGATATTCAAGAGCAACTTTAAGTTCTTCTTTGTCTAACATGTAGTCATCTTCTTCATATTCAATTACAAAAAATTCTTCTAGAGGAATAGAACACCTTTTATTAGCCATGTTTTCAAACTCCAAGATCTTCCTCAAGCAATTAGGCTTTTCAAAAGGAACTAGGCTCTGATACCAATTGTTGAACACCCAAAATACTGAGAGGGGGGGTGAATTAGTATTCTATTGAACAATTTATTCATAATCCAACCAATGATCAAAACATATTTAACTGCAATTATAAATAAAAACATGAAAGAGATTACAACACCACATAACACATGAAAACCAAGATTTTTTTGTGGAAAACCCAAAAAGGGAAAAAACATGAACTATCTTTAGAAGGATCACAACCAAAACTAGATACAAAAAAAAAGTGGCTACACAACCAAACTGTGAACTGATACAAAATGCACCTTGTGCTAAATTTAGTTCCAATGAAGCTCTAAATACAAAATATTGCTATTCTTTGCAATCGCTCAACATTCATAGTAATTCTACCCTTATACTGATCTCACACATACAAATTTGTAAGTTCACACAACATCAGATCTCACACACATCACCTTACATTTTCGCTCCCTTTGAAACTCAAAAATGTTCCACATATATACCCTATTACATCCACATACATCAATTAGGTCGACCTAATTTGATGTAGCCCTGTTTAATTCAAAATCACTATGTTGGATTCATACCTAATTCAAAAACATCTTCACACTCAAATCAAAATGTGAAAAGATTGATTTAGGTTAGAATGGATCAAAATAAGATACCCTTAACATCTGAAATATATATTAATCTTTATAACACATATTCAAGTGTTAGGTCGGCTAGGAATTAGATCTAAACACAAAATAAACCAATCTGACCAACATCAATCAACCATATGATCATATAAGCACACACCATATTAAATATGTGTAGTACTGAAACCTATAAACCATCTCCCAAAATTTGTAAGTTTGATTCCAAACACCAGAGGAATGTGTGCCAAATTACACATACGATCTTCCATTGTATTAGCCAAAAAAAATTGTATGTTGATCTTCTTCCACTTGTAACTTTTAGCTTGATCAACCAAAAATGTTGAAATATTAATCATAGATATATTTAGTAGTCCTAAATAATATACTATAACCACATAAGTCGATCTTCTAACATGAGCAATTCTGGACCAAATCACTGGATCGAGGTGTGACCAAAATTGTTTACCAAATTGGACAAAACTATCAACAAACAATGTTAGAATTAATGGAAATACATCAAAGGGTTATTTCTTCATTCTTCCAATGCAATCCTTTTTGCAATATTTTCTTTCAAAATCATCTTCAACCATGCTCATGACACCCAAAATTATTTGCACCATAGTCTTTGTACCAGGATACAATGTTGACAACACTACAATGTATAACTATATGTACCTTGTGCTCATTCCACATGCTCATGTTGCCAACAAATGCATAAATGACATCTCCATATTCTTCCAACAATACCCAATATCCTCAACCCTAAGCCTTATACCCTATACACTCAACCCTATACCATCAACCTTGAACACTATCCCTCAAACATTGGTCCTAAATCCTATACACTAAACCCTCAACCCTAAATCCTATACCCTTGACCCTATGCCTTATGCCCACAACCCTAAACCTTACACCCTCAACCCTATACATTATACCCTAATCTTGGAAGTGCTACCTAAAGAGGAAAAGGAACTCCTATTCAACTAATAGATGTGGGTGAATGGGAATGATCTATAATTCATTACTAAATGTGTAAATAATTTTTTTGAGATATAATACTTTTTTAAGAGATTGAACCTATAGAAAACACTGCACCCACAATGGTAGTTTGTAGGATGAGTGAGCTAAGGGTAAAATATTTATGTAGGTAGATAAGTTTGGTGAATATTAGTATCAAATAGTAGAGATAACTTGGGTGAATAGAAGTATCTAACTCCTTGCATTGATGACCTCTTAGATTAGTTTAAGGGGGATAATTTTTTCACTACAAAATAGGTACCACCAAGTTACCATTGAGTCATTAGATGAGTGAAATAATACCTTCAAACCCAAATGGATTTTTCAAATAGGTACACTAGTCCATGAAATTGAGGTGCCTCCAAATATGCACTTGGAGTAGTTTTAGTCCTCAATATGGTCATATAATTTCCTAACATGTAGTGATATTTTATCTTCATATATTGAGTATAACTATCTTCAATTTCTCATCCAAGGTTAGTGTCTGATGAATTAAGAAAAAAAGTGGTCACTTAAGATCCCCTTTTTGGTCACCCATCTCTATGCACTTACCAGTTATACTAATAACTATATTATAAATAAACAAACCAAAATGAATGAAAAATGAATGAAAAACGAAAATTAGTTAATTACTTTTGACAAAGTTAATCTTTTCAAGTTGGGTACTTGGAATGGAAGTAAAGGTGACTCTTGGTATTAAATATACATGTGAATGATAGCTTCTTAAGGTTGGGTACTTGAAAAGGAGTGAAATGTGTCTCTTGGGATGCCAAAATGAATGAATTCACATATTTTTAAGGATATTCCAAGGAGTGATGCATTTGATTTTCACAAGGGTCTTTTGTGCAACATGTTTTATAATGATTTGTGCACATCTTATATTGGGAACTACTAGTGGTATCATTCTTCGGAAATTCCTATAAATTGGAGCCTTGTGAAAGTGGTGAGATATTCCTTTTAGTTTTTCATTGAGAGTTCATAGTTACATATATGTTGTAAAATTGGAGGCAAAAGACCAAAGGAATTGTTTCTCTTTGCAATCTTGTTTGAAAAATATAATATAGAATTTTCCTCTCTTCTTGGTGGATTTTTTTCCTACAAGGGATTCTCCACATAAGTATCATGTAATGTGTTGTTATTAAGTGATTTTCTAATTTATTATGTTGTTGATTTGAATTCCTAAATCCATTAATGGTATTCTATAACTAAGCAAAATTAATTGAATTGTGTTCCAAGAACAAGAATACTTAATTTTAGATTTGTACACTCAATTTCAGGTTTCTATATATATAATAGTTTACCTTGGTTATCCCAAAAATCTAATTATAATCAAACAATAAAACACCCATCTACACCTATGTCATCAAAAGATAAACAAAGCCCCCAAAATCAACACTATATAAGTCATTTAGACAATAAATGATAATAATCAATAAAGACAAAAATGACCTCAATAATGCCAATTTGAATTCAACTAATATCACCATAAGAGTAACAAATGATGCCAACCTAATGAGTTAACCAACAACATGAGTATCAAGCAATAAAACATTACCAAATAGAGATATGTTAAACAAATTACAACTAATAACATTAATTTCTATAAACCTCCTTAATGAAAAACAACAAGTCTATTGCACTTGTCTTCATCACTTTCATAACATGTTAATTTGCTATATATATATATATTATTCAAAATATACAAGTAAAAAATAATATTAAAATTATAAATATTAACTTGTGAGTATTAACAAATCAAATCAAATTCATCTATCACAAAATCAATCAAAATATATAACAACATTTCATATCAAATGTTGAAATTTAATTAAAACTCTCAATCTACCATAGCTTAACAATTATCTATAATTTTAATAAATTTATTATAATAAAAAAAAATTTGAAAAAAATAAAATAACTTCACTACATTAAAAAATTTATTTACCAATATCAATTTATTATTTACCTTTACAATGACATAAAATATATTTTATTCAACCCAATAAGTAGTCTTTGTTGTGAATTGAGCTATGGGTTAACATTCTTTTAACCTTTTTAAATAACATCACATATAAATAAAGATGTGGATGGTTTTCTTTATGAAATTATATAATTTTGTGGGTTTTTAACTATTTATAAAGGTGTTTTAAATATAAAAAGTGTATAAGTAGTCTTTTATTCAAAATATTTTTAAAGTTTAATTTTATTGTTATTTATTTTGAGAGATTTGGTTATGATTTCTACATATTTGTTTAATGACTTTCAATTTGATTGAGAGGTTTGAATTTGATTCATTTGAATTGTGAATTTTTAAATTTTGAATTGAAAATAAATCTTTTAGCTCTCTTTTATTAGTCATTGTGAGTTGATCTACACATGCTTATATTGATTTTGTAATTGTTGTTGAATGTAAAAACTTTCACTTATTTGAAATCATTTTGGAATTTGAAAGACAACATCTAAGTCAAGTAGACTATAGAAGAATCTATTTTGCATTGGCTACTTGTTGTCATCAAACATTTTGCCTAATGCCACATGCCACAAATCTAGTCCAACTAGAGATCTTGGTTTTTTCTTTATAATTTTTTTTAATATTAAAAATATAAAATTATTTATAAAAAAAGAGAGAATAAGAGCCTCATAAATACACAAATTTCTAAAGTGTGTTCCTCAACACAACTAGTCCTTATATAAATCTAGATATATTAGAAAAATCAAGTTGAACTTCAAATAGCAATTTGCTAGATAGATTCGCCAAACACTTCATCATCATGACAAATTGATCTCGTGAAAAATTCACCACCAACAATTCATCATTGTGGATAATTGTTGGTGGTGAATTTTCCACGAGATGAATTTGTCATGGGGTGAATTGTTTAGGGTGAATTTTCTCGCAATGAATTATTGGCGGTGAATTTGTCTATATAGATAAATGAAGATGAAACATAATTAATTTACAAAAATATAAGATAGTTTAATTCCAAACATCTTCAACTATACTTTCTAACCTTTGTTTTTTATATTAAAAGCAACAAAACAAGGGTGTTGTCCCATTACAACAAGGCAACCACAACCATTCACAATAAATTAACACTTACAACATAGTGATAGTAGGTCTAAAAACCAGACAATCACCTTAAGCAAAACATGTCAAAAACATCACAAAAAACACACAACTGATCTAGAGCTACTAGTAGAGTCGATCATGATAGCATGATGTAAAGTCGTAGACCACTCAGGGTCATACCAGTTATAGAGGAAATTAAACATATCAACAAAGTCTTTTTTTTAAAAACAAAACATAATCAAAGGATGAAACATCCAACCCTAGTCAAAAAAAGAAAACCCACTAAAAACAAAAACTATTTCCCACTGCACATGGGCTTAACAAGAGTAATAGTAGCCCAATCCTCAGAGAGGAACTTAAGCAGTTCCTTATTGATAGGGTCTTCCTCTACATCATTTGCAGTCATATCCTTCTACAGCAGACAAAGAGTAGTGGCAGACCTATGCATGATCTTCAAGGCAAACCAAGTGACCTCCTGCAGTCTTTTCTCCAACTCTCAATTTTGTTCTTCATATTGACAATCTCCTCCCATGTAGCAACCTATTTGCTCTGGCCTTCCTCCATAGGAGCCTTACCCTTCGCAATGTTAGAAGTGAAAGGCTTAACCTCCTTGATTTTAATGCTGGCAAGGCCCTTTTTAAGGCTTAACCTTTGTTATTTAATTAAACAACACAATATATTTATTTAATTCAACATTTTGTTTTAATAATTATTTTAAATCCTAACTTTTTTAAGTCATTTATTTTCTTATTATAATTTAGTTAACAATTGTAAGGTTTATGTGAGTGGTGTATTTGCTTTTAAAAAGAACTCATTTAGTGATCACGTATTTAAATTATGAGCGTGCATTCTTACATTGACAAATTTAAAGTACACATATCTAGATAGTAAAAGAAAATACATGTTGGGGGAGGTGGAACCTTATTTTAAATCCTAACATTTTAAAGTTATTTATTTTATTATTAAAATTTAGTTAAAAATTGTAAGGTTTATGTGAGTGGTGTATTTGCTTTTAAAAAGAAGTCATTTAGTGATCACGTGTTTAAATTATGAGTGTTTGTTCTTACATTGACAAATTTAAAGTACGCCTATCTAGATAGTAAAAGAAAATACATGTTGGGGAAGGTGGAACCTTATTTTAAATCCTAACTTTTTTAAGTCAATTATTTAATTATTATAATTTAGTTAAAAATTGTAAGGTTTATGTGAGTGGTGTATTTTCTTTTAAAAAGAACTCATTTAGTGATCACGTGTTTAAATTATGAGTGTGCGTTCTTACGTTGACAAATATAAAGTATGCCTATCTAGATCGTAAAAGAAAATACATGTTGGGGGAGGTGGAACCAAGCCATTGGATTTATCTTTTCCTTTTTATAAGTTGTCATTGATTGCAAATCCAAATTTAATCTTGACCCAACCTCCTAAAAGATATTCTTATATTAATATGTGAAATAAATAAAAATGAAGTGGTAAATCAAGAAATAATGATATTTACTTGTTTATTTTGTTTGGATTGTAAATTTTAATATATATGGCAATAATTTATAAATTTGATGTTAAAAGTCTATTCATTTTATGGTTTAAATATATGTATTTGAAAAAGAGTGGTGATGATATACACTGTTGAAAAGCTTGTTAGGTTAGGATTATTCTTTTTTGGTCAAATTTATGTGATCGATTCAACAATTTGATATAATAATTGAAGACATGACTAGTAATTCTATAATATATTTAGACATGTGTAATTGTTGATGTCATATCAAATACTGTGTTCTAGTAATAATGATGCAATGTGTTATAGAATTCTTCTATAAATTTTTTTTGATGATCTAATAAATTAAGATTTGTGATTTTATATAAAATTTTAAGATGAATATTATTTTTTATTTTTTAGTCGATTTATAATAATTAATTAAAAAAATCAATATGAATGTAACTTAAAATTTGATTTTAACTTTTTAAAAACTTTTAAACACTATTTTTACTTCATAAAATCCCTCTAAGATAAATCAAAATAAAAATTTAATTCCAACCTTAAAATATTTAAAAATTAAATTCATAATTTCTTTACCAACTTATATTATAAAATATAATTTTATATACTAAAAACTATATTATAAATAAACAAACCAAAATAAACACAAAAAGGCATGCATTTTCCCTTACAAAATGAAGAATAAAGCCTTTTCTACATTGCTTTCAACATATTTCTCGTGATAACCACGAATCAAATATTTCTTGGAAATTTAAAAAATAAAATAGTAATGACCTTAAAAATATATGAAGTGATTAATGAAGAAGTAACCAAAAGTAGTTTTACTTCGCTTTCTAGCAAAGGAAAGTTGAAAGCATGCGGAAGTTGGAATCAATTTCTTAATTTAATAAATGTTGACTATTCTCTATGTTTGGTTGACAATCTATTTTAAGATGTATTTTTTTTAATAATTTGGTAATATAGGTATTGATAAAATGAGAGGAAGTGTATATTTATATTTAAAATTTATTTTTGGTTAAATTATTACGAGTTAGGGGATTTAATTGGTCAAAATATTTAGGGGTTGAATTTGGTATTATTATATTTATGAAAAATTTAGTTGACATAATCAAAGAATATATGATCATTTTTACCAATTAAACTACAATCCTTCAATTTATATGTTGAATTTTAAATTTATATGCTGATTTAAGAAAGAAACTCTAAAGAAAAGGACGTCTTTAATTGAAATTAAAGAGTTTTACCTATGACAAAAGCTCTATGTTTTTACTTTTACCTATAAAGCCTTCTTTATTTAAGGCACAACAAGCAATATTTAACTATTTAAGGACTTTTTTATTTCAAGGTGGAAATGTTTCAAAATGCTAAAAAATCTCACCTTGAAAATATGCCAAATTTGAGTAAATTTTAAAGGAAGGCATGGTCAATGTCTAGATACATTTTTTAATCCTTCCACTAGTGATTTAAATTACTAAGGTCCCAATTTTATAAACCAAGTAAGGAGGAATGCCATTAATAAAAATATTATGAGCCTCCTAGTCTTGATTTGACAACCAAAATTTTAATTTGGCTTGAGGCCAATTTAAAATATTTTTGGTGAATTTGTTGAAAAGATATGGTAACACTTTTATCCCTTTTCTATAAAACTTCAAAGGTCAAACCCAAGGGGCTTTACCTATATGTCAATATTAACATGAAAGAACCAAAGAAATAAATTGTTGATTAATAGAAAGACAATTGTGGAAGTCATTGTTAGTTCAAAAAAGTTAGGGATTGGTGGGTTCCCAAGCCTTTCATATGATTTTGATAATAAATATGCACTATCCTTCATAGTGAGTAGAGTATGAAGTCCATGGTATTTCCAAGTTGGATGTGCAAAGAGAACTTTATATGAAACATAATGGCAAATGAGAACTTTCTAGACATCCACACCTTTCAAGGCCTGAATAATCCATTTAGCACAAAGCACTATGCCTTGATGATAGATTGAGAGTAAGTCTAAGCCCCTAGAATCATTAGGGAGACAATAATATATTCCCAAGTTGTATGGTGAAATCCTTTGTTGCCATAAGAAGATGCCCAAATGAAGTCTCTACGAAGTATTTCAATTTTCAAATAGAAAGAGTTGGAACCTAAATGCAACAAGAAGAATAATCCATATGACTACTAGCCAAAATTGTAGAGCACACTTGAAATTTACCATTCAAAGAGAGAGGGCTTATAATGTAATAGGCTTGCTTTATCTCAATTATGGATTTAATAACTTTCCATAAGGTAGTAGTAGAGGCCTAAAAGGAAAAGGGGATCCCAATGCCTAAAGCATGACACAAATGAAAGGTCATGCAATTCAATAATAAGCCTAAAGTATAATATTTAGTAATGATCATGTCTAAGACATTCAACAAGGTGATGGAGCACCAATTGGAGGTATCCTCTAGGTTTCTATCCTTAGGTGTGAACTTAATATATCTTTATTGCCTAATATCCATAAGAAATTATGATAGAATGTTTCCAAATAAAATTTATGAAGGTGTACACCCATATTAGATCAAATCGATTTTTAAAACTCATAAGGGAATCCATCAAAACTAGGATCTTTATCATTTGACATAATAAAAACAACCTCACATAGGTCTTTCTATTCTATAATTTGATAAGAAGAATGGATTTAGAGTTGGAAACTTAATAAGGCACCACATTCATGCATTGTTGTAGAATAATTGTTTGGTCAAGAGTATCTTCTTGGGTAGTAGAAAATGCTCATAGTGCCAAAAAAATTATAGAGGATGTTAGGAAGCTTTGTTAATGCTATTGATCATCCTATGTTTTTTAATGGATTGGGATGTGTCATGATCTCACAAGGCATAGAAGAATTTTTTAGAGACTTAAAGTAGTTAGAGCAGAAGAGCAGAATTAGACAGAAGGTCAAGAATCCTCTTCAGCAATGTGGCCAAGAATGCCTGTTTGAAGTGTGTCAGCTTTCAACATCGACATGGAGACACTTGAGCATGCTTCAGAGACATCATACATCATCTATCATCTCACATATTCCTTTCAGGAATGGGAACACATCTTGCATATTATCTTTGTCTTGTTTCTTCCTAAGGGGAGGAGTGTTGTTCAACGAGATTGGATCACCTTCAACATTCAATGTCAAGATTCTACCATTGCAGGAGACTCACCATTGAGGGGGGCTACATTGTCTCTCTTCTTATTCTCTCTTATGGGTGGGTCTTTTTCCTCACATGGGGTTTTGGCCTTCTCATGTATCATTGAGAGCATTTCATTCGTGTATTTAATCTCTCTTTTTGGGAGGATTTTTGTCCCACAAGGTTTTCTCCTTTTCTCCATTTGTGAGAGATTTCATTTGCATTTGTACATGGGTACCTAACATGGCCTCATAGTCGGGACCCATCTTTGCATCACTTGCATAATATTTAGATACTCCCTAAGTTTCACTTAAGGAGGGGTGTTGGTGTGAATAAATTCTTGTACCTAGTTAATTCATTACTAGGATACTTAGGGGACTTATTCACATGTTAAGTTTACTTAGGTCCTAGGAATATTTCTAGAAGACTTAGTTATCATGTCTATATTTATCTTTTTCCTAGGTAGTTATGATAAAGTTGTCCCATATCATAAGATTAAGGCACTTGTCATAATATTATGACATCCTATATCCCACCTTGTCTATATAAGCAAGGGTCTCTCATACATTTTATATCCATTGAAACATATTTGCATAATTGATAGGAATATATTTTATTCTTGTCATATTGATCTTCTCTCATTGTGCTCTCCATTTGGACTCTAGATCTGGTAGGCTATCTCCATAGCCAATTCTAATAGCCCTTAGCCACCAATATGGCCTTGTACCACTCTAATTGACCATCTTCTCCAAATTTCTTTTTAAATACCCACTTGCAACCAATAGGCTTCCTTCCTTTAGGAAAAATCATAAGAACCTAGGTATCACAACTATCCAAAGCCACCATCTTCTCCTACATGGCTTGCATCGAAGAATCACTCTCTTCTAAAGAAAGAGCCTCCCTATAGGATATAGGTTCATCGTGACTACTCAAAAAAGAAAATACACAATTAAAATTGGATGGGCTATACCTAGCAACTGATTATGTTTTCTTTTGGATCTTCTCACAATAGGAGTAAGGGGTTCTTGCTACTCTTCTTCGGGTCATCCCACAATAATGGGTTACACTTTTTTGGCCAAACTTGACATTGAAATCAACATTTTCAAAGAAAACTTCACTTTCTAACACTTATAGTAGGTAAACTATTAGGAATTTGAAAATGATGTAAACTAGTGATTTGTGAGATTTGTCTATATATTTTAAATTTTTTTAAAAAAAAAAAATTGAAATTAAATTGTAATATTTTTGTGTCTCCTTTGATAACTAGTTTTTAATAGTAAACAACATTTTTAAAAAGTGGTGTGTACTTCGACTTGCATAACTTCTTTTCTACAAAGGATAAAATTCTAATTCTTTTGAATTTAGGTTGGTAACACGAGTATCTAGTGCTTTCACTTTATTTCATAGCATTTTGTTGAATATTTTTCTTTTAATTAAGTTTTGAAGTCAAAACATTTATAATTTAGACATAGGTGCACTTCGACTAGCATAACTTTTTTGGTATGTATTGAAATTCAATTAGAACGAGGATATCAATACCTAGTGCATATATATTTTCAAATTTTTTTCCTCAAATTTACTATTTTTCCACAATGATTTTTCATCGAACTTGATGTTCGGTGAAAAACCTATGTACAGTAAAACTAAAAAATAAAATAAAAAATAAAAAATATATATATTAAATTTATAGCTGTTGGAAAGCACGTTTCGATCACTACAATCATCCAACTTGGTTTATCAAGTTGACTCCATTTGCACCTCCTTCCCTAGCTTCGATAGTCAAAAAATTGCATAAATTTTGAAATGGTGGAGGGGAAGGTGAAAAAAGGGGGTTCATTCGAACCCCCCTTATATGGTGCAAAAGGGGGTTCATTAGAAGGGAGGGGGGTTCATTAGAAGGGGGGTGGTTCATTCGAACCCCCTTCATTAGAAGGGGTAAACCATTTTAAATTTTTTGATGAGCATTTCTAATTTTTCTTCATTTGAAAAATTGTAACCCACTATTGTGGGTTTACCCCTTCTTCTACATGCTCATCCTGCACATCATTTGAACTCTCTGAACCCTCTTCTTCTTCTCCATCCTGTAATCTATGTGGTTGTTCTTCCACATGTGCATCTTCTTTCTTTTCAATCTTTGTCTCGAAGTGCACTATTTTTGCCTTATCTTTATCCTTTGATTGTTCTTCACTTGAGTAAGCTCTAAACTCCTTGAAAATCACATCTCTAGAGAAAACCATTTTATGAGTTAGTGGATTTCAAAGCTTATAACCTTTTGCATTCTCACCGTAACCAATAAAAATGTTTTTTTGTGCTTTTGGATCCAACTTAGAATGCTTCTCTTGAGGAACATGAACAAAAGCTTCACAACCAAAGACCCTTAAATGTGAAATAGAAGGATTTCTACCTATCCACACTTCATAAGGAGTTTTATCAACAAGAGTTGAACAAGGATATCTATTAACCAAACAACATGCAGTACTAACAACTTCTACCCAAAAGAAGCTATCAAGCTTGGCACTACTCAACATGCTCCTAGCTCTTTCCATCAAGGTTTGGTTCATTCTTTTTGCTACCCCATTTTTTTGAGGTGTATAAGGAGTAGTCTTTTTTTGAACAATACCTACATGCTTACAGAACTCATCAAATTCCCTAGAACAATATTCACCCCCATTGTTAGATCTCAACACCATTATCTTATAATACATTTTCTTCTCAACTAAGGCTTTAAATTCCATAAACTTAGTGAAAAATTCAAATTTTGCATGCATAAAATAAATCTAGGTGTATCTTGACACATCATCAATGAAAGTAACAAACAAAGAAGTTTCAAACACCATGTAGTCTGATAATCAAGTCCATGATAGGGCCAAAGGTATCACCACTGCCAAGGGATGATAAAAACTCATCATCCATTTGTACCCTAACACCAAGGTGACAATCCCAACTCCATCTATCCACCTCTACTGCTGCTACCCTCAAAGTAGTACTGTCAATTGGTAGCTCAAGAAAACTTCTCATGAGAGTAATGCCTCCATCACTAATTGACACTGCACCTATATCCTGAGTGTGAATGCTCATGCTACTATTATCAACCAGTTTCCTAGTTGTCATAGATGAATGAGTCTATGTTGTACATGACACACATCTAGCCAAGCTCAATTCTAAGCAAAGCTCATCAACATGTCTCTCAGAATCTTGAAGTGCCAACTGAGCACTCACTAAAGAATCCCTAGTGACCTCAAGCTCTTGTGAGAGCTGATCAACTTCCTCTTCTTTCCTCATCAAGGCATTTGAATAGATCCCAAGAAGGTGCAAATAATTTTTCCTCATTGTTCCCATGCCTTCTTTGACTTCCTGCAAGCTATTATGAGAAGACTCTGCTACATCTCCTTTTTGTCTTCTCTCCAACTGAATCATCCATAAGTGATTTTCAATTAGCTTGTGCATTATGTCATGATGAGATAAAGTTGCTATAATCTCACCCTCATTCAACTTCAACTGGTTCCTCAAACTATGCAGAATATGATTAGCTTCTATTCCATAAGGAGAAGCCTCTAATTGTGCCTAATATTATTTTTCCACAAAGTATTGTATATTCTCTCATTGATCTAGAATTAGGTCAGCACCAATTCCATCTATAAAATCATCAATGTCTAGAATAGGTGTCCAAATACAAGAGGACTCCAGCTGCTCCATGTACTCATCATCACCCCGCTCAGTTGAAACATCAGATGATGGCATGCTAACCTCCTGAAGAGAAGATGAAACCTATAATTTCTCTTGAGAAAATTTAGTGGTCTCTTGCTCAAAATCTTTTTTCCATGGGAGTCTGATTTGTGTTCTCCTCAGGATCAACTATATGTTGGTCTTTAGCTTCTAAAAAATCATCATAAAGACTTTTAGATGTGTTGCCATATATTTCTCCATCCTCTTGTTCCATTCTTCAGCTATTTTATCCATCCTTTTAAGACTCTGCTTCTGTTGTTTCAACAAGAAATTCAAGATGTCTTCCCTTTGTGGCTGCTCACATGTCTTTGGACTCCTTGCTTGCTTGTGATAGTATTTTGGATCCTCCATATACTCGATGAATGGAAGGTTATGTCTAATCCATTGTGGAAGTGCACTGTATTCTTGGAAAACGGTCTCTATTTCTTCTTTGGAAACCATGATTGACTAGCTGGCTGCTCACAACTGAAGTTCAAACTTTGAATGAACCAATTAGGCTAGAAAGATCCAAGCTCTGATACCACTATGATGTTCCTTATTGATCTTGAGGTAAATTTTTAGTTTTCAGTGCTTGGAAATTTTGTCAAACAATTTTTATGCAACCTCTCAACTATTGTTTTTGGTATTTTGTCTTGAATGTTGATGATGAGATGTATATAATGGCTTAGATGAAAAATATCAAAGCCTACTAGTGTGCTAAGAATGTTATAATTGGCCATGGCTGCCAAGATCTTGAGACCAAATGGAAAGCACAAGAAGAGAGAATAGAATGTGACAAGAATAAATTGTATTCTTATCAATATGATTCAATGATATGATGTTATGTGGATGTGTACAATGTAGTAGAAACCCCTTGGTTATATAGCCAAGGTGAGATACAAGATGCCATGGGATTATGACAAGTGTCTTAATCATATGACATGAGACAACTCATCACACTTAACTAGGTTCACATATGTTAGAAGTCAAAAGATAAGATAACAACTAATGACAACCAACACCTTCTAGAAATATTCCTTCCTAGGACCTAAGTAAACTTAACATGTGTAAATAAGTCTCCTGGTAATGAATGAACTAGGTACAAGACTTTATTTACACTAACAAGGTGTATCTTGACACATCATCAATGAAAGTAACATAATAATAATATTTTCCAATAGAGTCAACATCCACTAGTCCAAATACATTTGAATCAATGATTGATCTCTAATAATTTCTTAGCTTTATTAGTCTCATCAGAAATGATGATCTATTCTATTTACCAAACACACATTTCTCACAAAAATCATTTTTACCAATAGAATAATCAAAAATACTATCAACCAAATTTTTATTCAAAATGGTTTTAAGACCCTTTTCACTTATGTGACCCAATCTATGGTGCCACAACATACATGAATTTTTAGTGCTAGTTACATTGGAAAAATTACAAAAAGTGGAAGTATTAAGCCTAGAAACAAAGTCCCAATCTGAGATTCTTTAGCTATCACTAAACTCCCACTTACCAACCTACAACCAGACTTGTCAAATGTCACATACATTCCATTATCATTAAACTTGTACATTGAAAGTAAATTTATTGCAAGTCCTAGAATATATAAAACATGATCAAGGATTTTAACCCTCCCATCACTAAAACACAACTTTACCTTTCCCTTACCAACAATATTTTTCATGCTATTATCACCAAGGAAAAATTATCCCCCTTCATAAGTTGGATATGGATTAAACCACTCCTTTTGAGGAGTCATATGGTAGGAGCAACCTGAATCAATAAGCCAAGAATTGTCACTAATAGTGTTAGCAAAAATAAACAAAGCAATCTAGAATCACCATCTTGTGTGGAACTTTTTCCTGGAAGTATCTAAACCATTTTTCTTGTTTCCACACTCCTTCACATGCCCTCTCTTACCACAATTCTAGCACTTTACTCTACTCTTCCCAGAGGTTTTAGAATATCCTTTATACTTGTCTCTCTTCTTGTCCCCTTTAGGCCCTCTTTTTCTTTGGACCTTCCTCACACATGCAAGGAATCTTAGGAGCCCGCATTCATGGAATTTCTCATCATTTCTTTTGAAATAAGTATTGCAATGATACTATCCACCTTTGGTTTTGTACCACCACCACTTATGGAAACAATTAAATTTTCCCAAGATTTGGGTAAAGAAAAAAGCATCAAAATACATTTATCTTCCTCTTCTATCTTAACATCTACAGATGCAAGTTGATTTATAATCATATTAAAAGAATTTAAAGGTTCTACAATAGAATCACCATCCCTCATTTTTAAATAATACAAACGTCTTTTGAGATACAACTTATTAGTTAGACTTTTAGTTTGGTAAATATCACCTATCCTCTTCTACAAATATTATGTGGTAGATTCTTCTAAAACATTCAAGAGGATGAAATCTGCAAGACACAACCGAATGGTTCCCCATTCCTTCTTGTCCATTTTCTTCCAATCTTCATTAGACATTGATTCTGGTTTCTTTTCACTTGAAACTACCAACCACTGATCTCTCTCTTCAAGGAGATCCTCCATCTTCAACTTCCACATCTCATAATTAGTGTCATTGAACCTCTCAATATCTAAATGGGAGGTAGAAGCCATTGTAAACAGTCTTCTTCACAAATCTGCAAAACCCACAATGCATAAACTTCTACTACAACAAAAAAGCCTTCAACACTCAAAAGAAAGGTATCCCTCTCTTAACAAAACCGTTAGCTCTGATACCAAATGTTGGAAATCAAGGTATAACTTATAGAAATACAAACTTAATAAAATGGTTGCAAATCTGAAATTATATATTCAAGATTACCATAGGAAGATTATATGATTGAAAATTATAAGAATGAAAGAAAAATATGCAATACCACAAATCATCAAACATAAGTAACACAAGATATGTGTGGAGAAACCCTTGCAGGAAAAAACAACACACCCAAAGAGATCCAATGTTTGCATTAATCCTCAATGAAGTACATCATTACAAAAATCCTCTCTATAATATGGCAATACTTCGTCGCTCTAAAAACCTGCAAACAAACTATTACAAACCACCATATGAAGGCTCCAATATATAGAAGTTTGGGGGAGAGAATACCACAAATTGTATTCCAAAACAACAAGCAAAACCACTTGGAAAAACCCATGCCCCCCTTAGTGTACAACCCACAAACATGAAATAAAATATTAAATTATCACATGGCCTTCACATGGGCACCTAACCCATAGCCAATTATAATTGGTCAAACTCGAGTACTCCATAATTCACTGATGACCTCGATGACTACATGCAAGAGCATGCACCAACATGTGCAAAATTGGGCACCCAACCATGCAAGATCATGCAAAACATGCAAATAATATGCAAGAACATGCACACCAAAGTGGTGCCTACTCACAAATTTGGACACCCAAGATGAATATCCTCTCAAAATTCTTTGTAACCGCCACAGTAAACGGTCCACCTCTTTGAATGCAATTACATTTTATCGTAGGAAAATAAATAATAAATATTTTGTCCCTCATGTCCCCTAGAACACTTTACAAATAATGTGGAGACACATAAATCAACTTAGGATAACAATTATAATGCCACCTATCCTAATAGTGTGCACTTTGAAAATTAGTTAAAAATCATATATTCATATAAAAAATTAGGAGAAAAATCAGGGATAAATTGCATGGTGTTAGCTAATTTCTTACTGAAGTTATTTTTGAAATTCTAAAAAAAGTTACATTTTAGGGGGGGCACACTAGACACTATGTTATGTTTTTTTGAAAAAATATGGCCAATTTTTGTGCCCCCCCTTTTTGAATCCCTTAATCACTACCATTTTTTTTTAAAGTATTAGTTTAGAAAGTAGATTTGAAGCACTATGACTTATTTTTGTTGCATCTTCATATTTTGAGTGTAACTATCTTCAATTTTTCATCCAAGGTTAGTGTTTCCTATTTTTTTTAAAAAGGTGGTCACTTAAGACCCACTTTTGGCCCCCCATCTTTGTGCACTTACGAACTAATAACTATATTATAAATAAACAAACCAAAATAAATCCAAGATGAATGAGAAATGAAAATTAATTAATTAATTTTGACAAAATTAATCTCCTCAAGTTGGGCACTTGGAAATGAGGTAAATATGACTCTTGGTATTACATATATGTGAATGCTAGCTTCTTGAGGTTGGGTACTTGAAAAGGAGTGAAATGTGTCCCTTGGGATCTCAAAATGAATGAATTCACACATTTTGGAGGATTTTCCAAGGAGTGATGCATTTTATTTTCACAAGGGTCTTTGGGGCAACATGTTTTATAATGGTTTGTGTACCTCTTGTTTTTGAACTACTAGTGGTATCATTCTTCCAAAATTCCCATGAATTGGAGCCTTGTGATAGTGGTCTCAGATATTCCTTTGAGTTTTTCATTGAGAGTTCATAGTTACATAGATGTTGTCAAATTGGAGACAAAAGAGTGAAAGGAAGTGTTTTTCTTTGCAATCTTATTTGAAAAAATAATACATAATTTTCATCTCTTCTTAGTGGATTTTTTTCCTACAAGGGTTTATCCACATAAGTATCATGTAGTGTGTTGTTCACATGTAGTTTTCTTATTTATTGTGTTGTTTATTTCAACTCCTAAATTTTTTAATGGTATTTTATAACTAAGCACAATTAATTGAATTGTGTTTCAAGAACAAGCATATTTAATTTTAGATTTTGTAAACTCAATTTCAGATTTCTATATATATTAGTTAACCTTGGTTATCCCAAAAATTAAATTATAACCAAACATTAAAACACCCATATACATCTATGCCATCAAAAGATAAACAAAACCCCCAAAATCAACACTACACAAGTCATATAGACAATAAATAACAATAATCAATAAAAACAAAAATGACTGCAACAATGCCAATTTGAATTCAACTAACATCACCATAAGAATAACAAATGACACCAACATAATGAGTTAACCAATACCATGAGTATCAAGCAATAAAAAATTACCAAATAGAGATATATTAAACAAATTATAGCTAAGAATATTGATTTCTATAAGAAACCTTAATGAAATATAACAAGTCTATTGCACTTGTCTTCATCACTTTCAATGTTGCTACACTAATCTGACAAGAACATCTCCTATAATACTCTCCCCTTTCAAAAATGTGGCCTTATAGAAAAGAGATTCATAACATGTTAATTTGCATAATATATATGAAATATTATTCAAAATATAAAAGTAAAAAATAATATTAAAATTATAAATATTAACTTGTGAATATCAACGAATCAAATCAAATTCATCTATCACAAAATCAATCAAAATATATAATAACATTTCAAATCAAATGTTGAAATTTAACTAAAACTCTCAATCTATCATAGTTTAACAATTATTATAACAAAAAAGCTATTTGAAAAAAAAAAAAAAAGAATTACATAAAAAATATTTATTTACCAATATCAATTTATTATTTAGTTTACAATGACATAAAATATATTTTATTCAACCCCATAAGCGAGTCTTTATTGTGAACTGCGCTATGGGTTAACATTCTTTTAACCTTTTAAAGATAAAATCACATATAAATAAAGATGTGGATGGTTTTTTTTTTTTGAAATTATATAATTTTGTAGTTTTTTTTTTTTTTGCTTTTAAGGCGCAACATAAGTTGTGGAGAAATATATTAACTAATAAGAAGATTTACATGAGGTTTCCATAGACAGCCAAAATCAATGAAGAGTTGCACGAAGTTGTCATATGTAAAAAACACACCTTTTACAAAATATTGGAGCTAATACTACAACTCCAGAATAAATCGTAGAGATTTCAATTGTTGTATGTAAAGACTTTCACTCATTTGAAATCATTTTGGAATTTGAAAGACAATATCTATGTTAAAGATTCTATAGGAGAATCTATTTTGCATTGACTACTTCTTGTCATCAAGCATTTTGTCTAGTGCCATAAATCCAGTTCAACTAGAAACCTTGTTTTTTTCTTTATAATTTTTTTCTAGAAAAAATATTTTTTTTAAAAGAAGAGAATACAAACCTCACAAATACACAAATTTCCAAATTATGTCCCTAAACACAATTGATCCTTATATAAATCTAAGTATTAGAAAATCAAGTAAGAACTTCAAACGATTAGCAATTTGTTAGATCGATTCTACAAATTATAGTACAAATCTACAATGTATAGATAAATCAAGATGAAACATAATTAATCTACAAAAACATAAGATAATCATCTATACAAAAATCAAATTTCAATTATAAAGTAGTTTAATTCCAAACATCTTCAACTATACTTTCTAACCTTTGTTATCTAATTAAACATCACAATATCATTTATTTAATTCAACATTTAACTTTAATAATTATTTTAAATCCTAACCTTTCAAGTCATTTATTTATTTTATAATTATAATTTAATTAACTATTGCAAGGTTTATGTGAGTGGTGTATTTGCTTTTAGAAAGAACTCATTTAGTGATCACATGTTGAAATGTTATTAAAGTACACCTTATCTAGATAGTAAAACAAAATACATGTTGGGGGAGGTGGAATCAAGTCATTGGATTCATCTTTTCCTTTTTCATTGCAAATCGAGATTTAATCTTTACACGACCTCCAAGAGATATTCTTAAAATAAATAAAAACAAAGTGATAAATCAAGAAATAATGGTATTTACTTTTAACTTTGTTATAAAGGTTTGATTGTGATGATTAAAAAAAAAAAAAAATTAAATTGTTATATATTGTTTTAGTATTTATGTAGAAATGAATTGTTTATTATGTATGCATTTAATTTTGTATATAGAAATAATGGCTCTCGGAAAAGTCATCCCGAGCAATTCACCGTGAGTAATTAATTTTTCATATGGTGAATTGTCATGGCGGTGAATTTTCTTGTGGTGAATTGTTGGCCGTGAAGTTTCCCTCGGTGAATTTTCTATCGGTGAATTGCTGGCCGTATGAGAAATGATATATAAATTATATGTTAAAAGTCTATTTATTTCAATGTTTAGATTTGTGTTTGAAAGAAGTGATGTTGATAGCTTGCTAGGTTAAGGTTATTTTCCTTTGGTCAAATCTATGTTGTCGTTCAACAATTTGATATAATAATTGAAGACATGAAGAATAATTTAAAATGTAATTATTGATGTCATGCAAATACTATGTTTAGTAATGATGATACAATGTGTTAAATAATTCTTTTATAAATTTTCTTAATGATCTAATAAATTAAAATTTGTCATTTTATATAAAATCTTAAGATGAATTTTATATTTTATATTTTAATTAACTTATAATAATTAATCAAGAAAAAAACCCTATAAATCTAACTTAATTTTTAACTTTAAAACATTGTTTTTACTTCATAAAATCTAAGATAAACCAAAATTAAAATCCAATTCCAACCCTAAAATATTTTAAAAAATAAATTCATAATGTTTTTACTAACTTCTATTAAAAATATATTTCTATACACTAATACCTATATTATAAATAATAAAAAATAAAACGCATGCATTTTCCACTTACAAAATGACAGAATAACGCCTTTTTCTACATTGCTTTCAGCATACATAATATGACGAATCAAATATTTCTTGGAAAATTTAAATATTATTAATCACCTTAAAAATATATGAAGTGTTTAATGAAGAAGTAACCGAAAGTAATTTTACTTCGTTTTCCAGCAAAGGAAAGTTGAAAGCATGTGGAAGTTATCTGGTTTTCAATCTTTCCCTAATTTAATAAATGTTGACTATTTTCTATGTTTGGTTGATAATCTATTTTGAGATGTTTTTTTTAATAATTTGGTAATATAGGTATGGATAAAATGAGAGAATTCTATATTTATATTTAAAATTTATTTTTGGTTAAATTATTATGAGTCGGGGGATTTAATTGGTCAAAATATTTAGGGGTTGAATTTTATATTATATTATATTTATGGAAAATTTAAGTCGTAATAGTTGACATAATCAAAGAATATATGATCATTTTTACCAATTAAACTACAATCCTCCAATTTATATTTTGAATTTTAAATTTATATGTCAATTTAAGAAAGAAACTCTAGAAAAAGGGACATGTCTTTAATTGAAGAGTTTTAACTATGACAAAAGCTCTACTTTTTTACTTTTACCTATAAAGCCTTCTTTATTTAAATGCACTACAAATAATATTTAACTATTTAAGGACTTTTTCTATTTCAAGGTGAAGATGTTTCAAAATGCTAAAAAAATCTCCACCTTGAAAACATGCCAAATTTGGGTAAATTTTAAAGGAAGGCATGGTCAATGTCTAGATGCAATTTTTTAATCCTTCCTCTAGTGATTGAAATTACTAACCCTAATTTTATAAACCAAGTAAGGAGGAATGGCATTAATGAACATTTTATGAGCCTCCTAGTCTTGATTTGATAACCAAAATTTTAATTTGGCCTGAGGCTAACTTAAGAAATTCTTGGTGAATTTGTTGAAAATATATGGTAACATTTTTATCCATTTTCTATAAAACTTCAAAGCTCAAACCCAAGGGGCTTTAGCTAGATTTCAATATCGACAAGAAAGAACCAAAGAAATAAATTGTTGATTAATAAAAAGACAATTGCAGAAGTCATTGTTAGTTCACAAAAGCTAGGGCTTGATGGGTTCCCAAGCCTTTCATATGCTTTTGATAATAAATATGCACTATATCTAAATAGGTTCCTTCATAGTGAGTGGAGTATGAAGTCCAAGGTATTTCCAAGTTGAATGTGCAATGAGAACTCTATATGAAACACAGTGAAAAATGAGAACTTTCTAGACATTCACACCTTTCAAGGCCTGAATAATCTATTTAGCACAAAGCACTAAGCCTTGATGATAGATTGAGAGTAAGCCTAAACCCTTATAATCATTAGGGAGACAATAATTTATTCCCAAGTTGCATGGTGAAATCCTTTGTTGTCATAAGAAGATGCCCAAATGAAGTTTCAAAGAAGTCTTTCAATTTTCAAGTAGAAAGAGTTAGAAGGAATGCAACAAGAAGAATAATACACATGACTACTAGCCAAAATTGTAGAACGCACTTGAAATTTACCATTCAAAGAGAGAGGGTTTATAATGTAATAGGCTAGTTTTTTCTCAGTTATGGATATAACAACTTGCCATAAGATAGTACTAGAGGCCTAAAATGAAAAGGGGATCCCAATGTCTAAAGCATGACACAAATGAAAGGTCATGCAATTCAATAATAAGCCTTGGATAAATTAATTTTGAAAAACATTACAAGATTCTAGGAGTGTTAAGCACACTCCATCCCTTCCCAAATAGAAATAATTGTTTTGAGGATATACAACAACTTAATGAAATTGGTTTACTTGGGAAAAGCTAGCTAAGGAAGAGGAGTTTGCAACTTGAGGGTATAATATTTAGTAATGATCATGTCTAAGACATTCAACAAGGTGATGGAGTAGCAATTAGAGTTATCCTCTAGGTTTCTATCCTTTTTAAGACTCGATATAGAATAACTCTACACCATGCAAGATTGGTTGAAGATTATAGCCACCCAAGATCTAGGTAAGTCTTCATGAAAGTACAAGAGAGATCAATATGCAATGCTCAATATTGCAATGGAATTCACTCCAATAATTGTGTGTTTTACATATGATACCACCTAGTTATATAACCATGGTGAGACACAAGATTAAACATGATTATGACGAGTGTCTTAATCCTATGACACATGACAACTTATAACAACTACCCATGACACATGTGTTACAAGTCAAAAGATAAGATAACAACTGATGACAACTAACACATTCTAGAAAGATTCCTTCCTAGGACCTAAGTAAACTTAACATGTAAATAAGTCGCCTATGTCCCTAGTAAGTGAATTAACTAGGTACAAGACATTTATTCACACTAACACCCCCTTTAAGTGCAACTTAGGGAGTAACTGATTATTATGCAAATGACGCAAAGATGGGTCATGGCTACAAGGCTATGTCAGGTACCCATGTACAATGCAAATGTAATCTCTCACAAATAGAGAAAAGGAGAAAACCCAGTGGGAAAAAAATCCTCCCCAAAAGAGATAAAAAAACAAGATGCTCTCAAATGAAGAATGAGAAAGACAAAACCCCATGTGAGGAAAAATTCCCCCCATAAGAGAGAAGTAGAAGAGAGATGATGCAACCCCCCCTCAATGTTGAGTGTCATGCAATGATGGAAGAAGCTCAACATTGAATGCAAAAGATGATCTAATAGCGCTGAAAAATGTTCATCCCCTTAGTTAGAAAAAAAAACCATAAAGGTATGTAGGATGTGTGATGTATCTGAAGAATTCTCAAGTGTCTCCATGTTGATGCCAAAAGTTGTCGCACTCCAAACAGGCATTCTAGGCCACATTGTTGAAGAAGACAAACCAAAATCTCCTAGAAACAATTGTCAAACATAATCTAAAGACAAGGATACCTCCTTTGAAGACAAAGAAGCATCCTCTAAATAATTCCCAAAAGAATTCACACTCACGTGTCAAACTGCGAAGAATGATCATGTAGAGAATGAAGAAGAGGGTCAGAGTGTTCCCTCGTAACAACTGAAGAAGGATCATCTCCATCAAAGAGAAGATGAATGCTACCAATGATGTCTCCCAAATCTGAAATGTGGGACTCACAAAACAAACTAACAATGTCTATCAAGTACTCATCCCTAGTATCTATCTGAAGAAGATGATGTATGTTCTGTTGCACTGAATCACAAGGAACCAAAACTATAGAATCACAAGAATCCTCAAGTACAATAGTAGATGAAGGAGATGGAATACCAACACATGTCAAAAAATCCTCAATAGATGAAACATACCAATATTCAAATGAACATACTGAATCTCCTCAAAAGTGTCCACACAAGATGCCTCAATGTGAACATTCATTGAATCATTAGGAGAAAAATGTGAGAAGGTGTAGACTAGAGATTGGTGATCAACCTCCCCAACTTCAACTATATCTCTACTTTGCAAATCTCAGATTATGACAGAATCTGGTGTGAACTCAACACTCTTGCCTTCTCCACCATGTGTGATCTAATAGATAGAAGGGATATTGGTTGAAAATGAAGGCACACAAAGAACATCATTGAATTCTCGGTCATCCATTTCTATGGACCCCTTCCCACAAACACACATATATGTGTTGTTTTCCATTAGGTTATGTGGTGATGAACAAGTCTCAAATGAAGAGAACATACTCTCCGATGAATCCATGTGATGTGAGGCTCTTGAATCAAGTATCCACCTCTCTGACTTAGAATATGCAACTGCAACAAGTGCTTTCCCTTATGTTTTTTGGACTTTGATGAAGTAGAAGAATATGAACCCTTTGATGATGAAGACTCATTTTTTTTATGCTTCTTAAGAAGATGCTTCAAATCATCAAAATGTTTTAAATAAAATTGATGTTCATCATGCTCTGATTTCTTGCAATATACACATGTAGGATTCTCCTTCTTAGATGATTCCCCTTTAGAGGGTGAGGATTTTGATTCTTTATGTGCTTGTTCTTTTTCTTCTTATCAATATTCACTGATTCTTTTTGTACCTTAGACTCACTAACCAACAATGCTTGTGACTTGGAAGACTTGATTAGACCCATGTTCATCAACTTAGCTTCCTCTTGGATTAGGAGATTTGCAAAGTCATCAAAATTAGGATCAAAATATGATGCTCCCATAGAAATTTGATGGGTATGAAAGCCAGAAACAAACACTGAATACTCAAGACCAAGCTTGGATAACACATTTAGAATCAATTGTAAATCCTTCTTATCAATGTTACAATTTTTTATTTGTGTTCTTAGTTTCTTAACTTTGGAGATGTAGTAGATTGGATGTGGTCAAAACATTTTGGATCAAGATTCATCATATCATTATCAATCTGATATCCCTTAATCTTATCTTATTTACCATACAAATTTTCAAAAGCCTCCCAAGCATCTTTAGGTGTTTTGCATGATTCAACATGAAATTGTAAATCAAATGAGACTAATGAACATATGCATCCAAGTGTTTTCTCACGATCAAACTCCCATTTTTCTAATTCTTTAGCATTAGTAGGTTGAGGAATGGTTTCCTTTAGATAGCCTATTAGACCTTTCATCATGAGGTAATTCCATACTAATTTTCTCCATGTAGCATAATTATGTGGAGTTAGGAGTTCAATTTGATATTTCCCCATTACAAGAACATAAACCAAGCAAAAGAAAGAAATCAACCACTACAAGATTACCCCCCAAATTACTCAATCATGAAACCCCCAAGAAAATATGATTTGTGGCACTTTATACTTAGTGTGTTTATAGATGTCACTCGCCAAAAAAAGTGAAGTGGACTTGATCTTAGTGCATACAGATTGCCAAATTTGGCCACAATCGCAAAGTAATTTTTTTACAAAGAATGAGATCAATCTAATCACACCATTAGAAAGTACAAGAAAAATTATGCACTTTAAAAAAATCACCCACAAGGGTATGTGCAGGATCATGATGGGCCAAAAAGTGGTGATATGATGGGTATGTGTAGGGTATGTGGTGATGACTTTTTACCCAAAATTGATGAAACGAAAGGGTTTTAAAGGAGATTCTCAACTTTCCACCAATATAAATTATGCTTTAATTTGAATTTAATAAATAATTATTATTCATTTTCTATTTGAATTACGACTAAAGTCCGATTGATAAGCTTATTTAAAAAATCTATAGCTTTCAACGATATCACACTTTTGAATCCAAACATGCATCACATTCTATGCTTCACATATTATAGGATTAAAAATGAATTTCATGAAGTTTTGACCAAGTTAAGGTGGGACGGACATATGAGTTTTATATTTTTTAGAAGTTGTAAGAAAAAATTCATAATTAGTTATTTACTTGGAAAAAATTATAAAAAATATGCATCACATCGGGACATGAGTCCTCTACTTATATCTAACATCTTATAAAAAATAATTACCATTTTATTGTGGTTAAGGTGGTCAGACAGACACCTACTTCTTATTTTTTCCCTGAAATTTAAGTACTACTACATTGAAATTTCAAATTTTCACCAAATAGATATATTTTTAAAAAAATAAACCTAGTAGTTTAGAAACTACATCCAATTTGCTACAAATTCTATTGTTACATATTTTTGAAATAATATAGATAACTTATTCAAATTTTTACGTCAAGTTTCCTAACTCTGATTTTTCTGATTTTTTCACCACTTAAGGGCCTATTTTTTCCATGATGATCCTGCACATACCCAAAAATGTTACCGTAGGAGCAAGAATAGAGCTCTTGAAGTTTTGAAAATGAGAATGACTCAACAAAACCTATGAGAATCTAAAATTTCTGAAAAAACCATGCACCAAAATCAAAATATGATTGTACCACCACATAGAGCATGAAATTCTACCCCAAATAAAAAAAATTCTCAAGAAAAGGAGGTCATATGAGAAATTTATAGACCTTCAAAGTTGGATTGCGAAACTGAAAAGCTCATTGGAGAGGGGGGAACATTTTGTTTGAAAAATGTTGATGTCATTACTGACGTGGTGATGACATCAACATTTCATGCAATTAAAATTGGCGCCTTCCCACCCATGAAAAAGAATATTCACCACTTCTAAAGAATATGCTTTGACACAAAATATTCCTCTAGGGTATTCTTCAGTAGTCGGTCTAGTTGGAATCTTGTTTAAATTCTATAGAATATGCTTCTTATTGCCAATGGAGGAATCTTCTATATCCACCATTATATTTCTTGGTGCTGGTTGATTTGGTCGGTGGTGGAAGGTGGGTCCATGTGGAGGAGGGGCCCACTTGGGTGAATAATTATCCACCATGTGTTGCCTATCCTAGTAGACTATCACTTATACCCGCAGATACTCTATAGCTTGCAAGTACTCTATGGAATACAACGACTTAACAATCACTTATTTGTTTATTTTATTTTATTTTTAAAACAATTTTTTTTAAAAAAAAATTAAATTTAATTTGTACAAATATAATTTTAAAAAAATAAAATAAAATTTCCAATCGATTAAAATTATTTTTCAATAAAAACCGTATCTAGCATTTATGGCGACTTGGGGGGCCATACGGCTCTCTAGGAATTTTTTTTCCTTGATGGACAACTGCTCCAGATTCAATGATTTGATAGTCAATCTTAGGGTTTTGGTCCTTTTGGATGTGATTGTAGGGTCTGTTTTGACCCAAAATGCTCCAAAATTGCATCTACCTTATGGATATGGTAACCACTCTTCAGCTTCAAACCCTCATAGATTTGGCCTGCTATGTCTAATTTGGATGAAATAAAAGGAAAAAATTTCTCGAACCCTCTAATCTCAATGGTGAGCTTAGATTTGCACCAACAAACTCCATTTTGAACTTAAAATAGAAAGTCACTGAGAGGAAACCCCCAAATCTAGTATTTCTTTCAATCTTTTTTTATTCTCCAAGTCATCATTCGATGCAATAGAACATACTCAAATTTTCAATATTTACCAAGATATCTCAATAAATACTAACAAGAAGCAATCCCACAAGCTCTGATACCATGTAAGAGTTGATATAGAATAACTCTATACTATGCAAGGTTGACTAAAGATTATAGCCACCCAAGAGCTAGGCACTTCATGAAAGCACAAGAGAGATCAATATGCAATGATAAAGATTGCAATGGAATTCACTCCAATAGTTGTGTGTTTTACTTATGAGACCACCTGGTTATATAGCCAAGGTGAGACACAAGATTAAATAGGATTATGACACTTGTGTCTTAATCCTATGATATGTGACAACTTATCACAACTACCTAGGACACATGTGTTATAAGTCAAAAGAGAAGATAACAACTAATGACAACTAACACCTTCTAGAAAGATTCCTTCCTAGGACCTAAGTAAACTTAACATGTAAATAAGTCCCCTAAGTCCCTAGTAAGTGAATTAACTAGCATAGTGACAAAAAATGTATCCATTTACATTTTCTCACTTATTTGGGCCCTCCTAGTTAAATTAGACTTAATTGTGCCTTAATTTAGTGTTGTAAGATGTATCCCTTTACAATTTCACACTTATTCAAGGCTCCCTTAATTGATTGAGCTTAATTTAACCTTAATTGGCCCTTTAATTCATTTTCCAAGCCTATTTAGTTACATTTTACAAAGAGGAAACCCAAGATTCATTAATGCCTTAACATAACACTTCATAATGAGCAATGTGTCTCTTAGGTTTAGGTACCTAGGAACCATTTCCCCATGGGTGAATGGGCCCTCCCTAGACCTTATGACCTAAATTTAAATTATGTTTTTGGTGGTATTTTAACATATTCAAATATCTGATTCAATGTCAGCTTGTGATATTTGAATTTCAAGAAATTTGGGATACATACCTATAAATATAAGACTATTTCACTATGTTTCACCTAAGAATTTTCAAGAGAACATCCTAGCAATTTTATGAGACTTCAAGAGAAATTTCAAGAGCAATTAAAGGCATTCAAAAGTAGATTTATCATATTTTTATTGCAACATTCAAGATCCAATTGTCATGTCAAATTCTTCTTGCATCATGTGTGTTTTTGGAGCTAACATTGTGATGTATGTTTCATGATCAAATCAAGCATTCAAAGCACTATTTCAAGCAAGATTCAAAGTTCAAGATCCACATCTATTGAATTAATTTCATGCAAGTTGCAAATTTTCATTTAAGAACTTATCCAAGGGTTTGTTGAGTGGTAACATAGCTTTGTTCATTCTTTATTCCCTCTTTCATTCTTTTATTCATTTCAAGGTTTGATTACCAAAACGGGGTTTGACCAAGGAAAACCCCTATTCACCAAAAACAAACAATTTTCCCTCTTATCTTGTGTTTTCAGATCTAGGTGGAAGAAAGCTTGAAGACCTCTTGAAGAGAAAATTTAAAGAAGTTGATGAAGTTGCAAAAGTTTTCATAAAATTTGTCATCTCACGGAAACTCATCTACAAAAATTATTTCTAACATTTCGCCACTAGAACTTGGACAAATTGAAAGATTTAGACCTATATCAAAGGCTCCCGGAAGTTGCAAAAAAATCTTGATAGTGGACCCATTTTCCCCTAAGCGAACGAGTCCCAATCAACCTTTAAAAACTCACTTTTGATTACTAGTAAACAAGTTCTTCCCTTCTTAGATCTGCAATTTAATTTCTTTTTCTTTTTTCTTTTTTCTTTTTTTGAGTTTAATATTTTCTTTTTAAGTTTATTTTGGCATAATTGGGTTAGTTTACTATTTTTATTTTTTCTCCCAAAAGTGCTT
The DNA here is from genome assembly GCA_007258455.2 of Sequoia sempervirens. Taxonomy (NCBI): domain Eukaryota; kingdom Viridiplantae; phylum Streptophyta; class Pinopsida; order Cupressales; family Cupressaceae; genus Sequoia; species Sequoia sempervirens. The sequence continues at coordinate 51,983,047 of VDFB02047144.1, read as the reverse complement.
GGTGGACCTAACCCTCATCCTTTAGTCATAAGGAAATATGTAGATTCACACCTTGAGTTGACTCACCTAAGGGTTGTAAGTCAATTCTATATGTGGATCTCATTTGGTAATGAAATAGAGGAAATGTAGGTTTATCATATCCCTATTTTGATGCCCCTAACCTATTTTTCTTCATTTCATTTTGGTGAACCCGACTTTTGAACATTGTATCTTTATGATTTTGGAGTCTATTTTAGCCCTAGATCTAATATTTGCATTCATTTGCATTACATTGCATTGAATTGAATCTCATTTAGGGTTGCTTAACTTTCATTATTTTGCATCTCATTTAGGGTTTCAAGATTATATTTTTGCATTCTTTAAAATCTTTTTTTTTTTTTTTAAATAGTCGTTTTACATAGCGTTTACATAGCATTTAATCATCATTCATTTACATTTGAAAATTGAATCATAATTTCATATCAAATTAGGTCTCTTAGTTTGTCATTTAACATTATTTTGCATTTGCATTTAGACTTAATTTTACAAAAAAATTGCATTGTAACCACCTGTCTCAGTCCAGATTTTGAAAACTATAAGAATCAACTCAGAAAATTGTAAATTCATTTTTCAAAACCCTCAACTAGGACCCATTCACCCATGGGTGAGTGAGTCCTTGATTAGGGAGTTTTTCTTGCATTTTTGGGCATCAAAATCTCTGTTTATATATTATGTTTTGATATTTTCAGTTTGTTGTTACAGTGTGCATAATTTCTATTATCTCAAATTGATCATATTAAGCTTCATTTGATAACTTCAGTGCATTGTGTGAATTCAAAATTGCATTTACAAGACATCATTTTTAGCATAATTAGAAAATTATCTTAAAATTTATGAATTTATTTGCATTTCAATTCATTATTTCATAATGGACATGTGTATTGGTAATCTATGGAAGTCCTTAATCTCTCTGGTTGATGTTTCAAGTTTTGTTTTTGGAAATTATCCTTGTAGACACGTAAAATGTACTGATTGACATTGTGCATCTAATCCTGACCACTAACATCGTTTCATCCTGAATCATCCTTCGGTCTAATCATTTAATCAAATACCCTTATCTAATTAAATTCATCAATATTCCTCTCTTAATTAAATAAATCAGTTATCTAATTAAGTCACCTCTTCTCGATAATTAAATTAACCATTTTGATCTCATTATCTGATTTAATTAAATAATTAATTTTATTTGATTAAATCTCTAAAGTCTATCTATTAAATTAAATAAATTAAAACCTTATTTAGTTTAATCTAACATCATCTCTTTTAATTAAATAATTAAAATATTTATTTAATTAATCCCTTATCACATTCTTCTCATATTTGATTTAAGTAAATCCACAAATTTAAGTCAAATAGGTCACATCATTTAACCCCTTCATTAAATTAATTAAATTTGATTAATTTAACCTCTTCTCATGTCCCATCCTCTAGCTTTTACCACTTGCACATGAAAACAGATTTAATTGATTTATTAAATCTCTATTTTCCTCAACAAGGTATCTTTTAAGGAATATTCTTCAAATTTGAATTCAAAATCTAAGTTGACATGTACATCCAACAAGGAATTTACTCTCTCTTACATTTCCTTTTCCTTGAGCCAAGTGGCATTCAATGCATTTTTCCTTCCCTCTTGCATGTCATTTCAACAAATTCAAAATTCAAAAATATGCATTTATTGGCACAATCCTCAAAAGTTGCACATCCTCCATCCACTCATAGGCTAACAAGTGGCATCTTGCCATTGGTTGAATGTTAGTCCAACATTTCTCTATTTTGGACATTCATCCATATTCTCATTCTATAAATAAGAGGCTAATCTCCTCATTTCATCATCCACAATTTGAGTAAACTTACTATGCTCAAATATTTAGCAATCTCCATCCTCATTTTTGAATTTGTAGCTAGGCTATGTAGGTTTTGGTCTTGAAGCACTCACCATTCTTCATCAAAGTGGATCATTCATCAACATTCATCAAAGCTTGCATCATAGGAGTTTGGAAAGGGCCAATTTTCACATCAAATTGGCACCAATTCCCCCATGGGATCAAGAGTTTGCATTGTCTTCAATAGGATTTAGCTTGCTTTATTTCTCTTTCATTTCATTCTTGTTTCATTTCTTTTTTTAAACTATGTTAATGGGTTTCATGGAGAATCCTTGTTCTTGCTTGCATTCCATCTTCTAATGTGCTTGTTCATGTTGTTTTGCAGGTATTAGGATTGGGGTTTGCACAATCCTTATGCAATAGAACCTAATCATTCTCAATCAACTCCTAATGAATGTCCTCATCAAATTGAAATCATAGGAGAAGATGATGACAACATGCATGAATTCATAAATGCTTTCCCTAACAACCTTGAGAACAATGTATCATTTTACCCTTTCCATGCAACAACCAACACCTCTTACTATCCCACAACTTGAGATGTTTGGTCTTTTACATGCTGAAATTGAATCACAAACCAAGCCTACACCTCCACCCTTGAGTGAACCTAGTTCCTCTAACCAAGTGCATACCTACCCATCTTATGTTAATAAAGTGACCAGCACACCCATCAACCTAGAAGAGACTTATGGCCAAGGCTTTATGATCTTAACTAATCAAAGATGTGACATAACAAATGAGCATGAAATCCAAAAACTTTTAGAACAAATCCCAATTGAAGATACTAAAGGACTAGGTTATCAAGATCCTTTTCCCTCACATCTTCTAAGGAAACAATTCCCTCCTTCATAATGATCACAAGGATGATAGAATCATTTTAGGTCATTCTCCTTCAAATCTGCCTCAGTAAGATCCTCAAACAAGCAAGAAATTCAAACCTGATAAAGTCAAAAATTTGTCATTCCTACATACTAAAACACAAATTGAACAAAAAATGGAACACCTTCTTCATTTAGGGTGGATTACATTGTCACCTCCTAGTAAAAGCAACAAGCCTAAGAACATGAGTTATTGTGCATATCATAAAACTCTTGGGCATCTTACTCATAAATGTCATTCCTTAAAGATAATATTACATGATTTTTATCCTAATGATCATGATTCTTATGAAAAAATGGTTGGATAGCAATTACATGAACTTTGTTCCTTTCCATGTAATAGTTGTAGGATCATAGCATACTCACTATTGCATGGTTTACATTCATTGCAAATCATTTTCTTTATTGTAAGGATCGCATTATCATCACTCATCTCGGATCATCATTGTCTTGCACTTAGTGGGGGAAAGGGATTAGATAGCCTTGTCCTAGTTTGGCACATGACATTGCCCCTTTGGCTAGTTGTCTTCCTTTTGCATACACTGAACAAGGTTGGGATGCAAAGGAACTACTATAGGTTGACTTGCATGTGTCATACTAGTATTATCTTTATTTTCTTTTTAATTTTCTTTGTGTGATTGCATGTGTATAATGTGATTCCCTATATTGTTTTGTTTGATGCATCTCTTCATGTTCATTCCTCTATTTGTATCTACATTCTTCTATATGTCATAAGAATTTATCTTTTCTTGTGTCTTGAGTTTTTATTTTGGGGATGATGCAAGGTGTTGAGAAATTTAGGTCTCTTCCATGTTGACCCAAAAGTTTTCTTTGTTTTCACTCTCTATGTGTCATTCTTCTAGTTCTATGAGTATTTGGGGGATGATGAAATTTTTGAGCTCTATAACAACATTGTAGCAAAGACATATTGACCCCAAATCTATAGATCCCTTATGTGTTTGGGATTTCATTTTAGGGGCAACACCTTCCTCTATTTTTCATGGTGTAGCTTCATTTTGAAACATATGACCTGACATAGACCTTTCCAAATAATCTCTCATGTATCATTTATTGTTAGCATTGATTATTTTCTACTTTAAAGTAAATTTCTCATAGCATGGTGTTAGCAATTTCTTTAAAGTGGGAACATACATTGGCATTATTATTTTTGAAAATTTTGGAATTTCTTCATTTGATTGAGTGATATTCTTACTTATTGTGATGTGTCTTTTTCTTGGTGGCGTCATTGGGTTTGATGTCCTCCAAGAGTGTGACCTTTCTTGGCATACAAATTTCCTCTTAGTGGTAATGCTACGCGTTGCATTCCCTAAGTTATGAATATTTTATTCTAGACTTGTACTCTCTTGGAGACATTAGGCATGATGTTCCATAAGAGGAGACCTTACATGAACTAATAAAAATCCCTTTGAACATGTTATTTTCATTTTTGTTTATAAGTGTTTAGCATAACACAACTTGCTAACCTTGTGAATTTCAAACCCTTTTTATGGCCACCATGCATAACACACTTTGCTTGCCTATGGAGCCTTGCATTTTTTTCATAGGTGCTTAGCATAATGTAGCTTGTTAGGCCCTATGAAGCTCAAATTTTATTTTTGTTTTGTGGTGCCTTATTGAATTTTTTAGAGATATAGCTTTGATATGGTATGGGAGCCTAATAAGATTCTCTCATTTTCCACCGCTTTTGTATTTTATTTTGTGATGCCTTATTGAATTTATCGGAGGAATAGATTTGGTATGGTATGGGATCCTAATAAGATTATCTCATTTTCCACCCTTGGGGGCTAACCTAGTGGATAGCTAGAGTTTCATTAGCCCATGTGAGTGTGCATGTTGTTTTCATAGTGGTCAATGAGTTTTTCTTGTGAACGTTTTGGAAAAACAACCGAGGCATGTTCCACATCATGTTGGACAGTTGAGGCTTGATTTTCCCTTTTTGTTTTTACCCTTTCCTTTAATTCTTTGGCATTGTATGATTGAGTATCTTTTCATTGTTGCATATGTATATTTTGATTATCTACTTTAGTGTGAGTTTGATGCAAGGTCATCCTCTCACTAAAGTGGGGGCTAAATGTAGTGACAAAAAATGTATCCCTTTACATTTTCTCGCTTGTTTGGGCCCTCCTAGTTAAATTAGACTTAATTGTTGCTTAATTTAGTGTTGTAAGGTGTATCCTTTTACACTTTCACACTTATTTAGGGATCTCTTAATTAATTGAGCTTAAGTTTTCCTTAATTGTCCCTTTAATTCATTTTCCAAGCCTATTTTATTACATTTTCCGAAGAGGAAACCTGACATTCATTAATTCCTTAACATAACACTTCACAATGAGTAGTGTGTGTTCTAGGTTTAGAGACCTAGGACCCATTTTCCCATGAGCGAATGGGTCCTCCCTAGACCTTAGGAACTAAATTTAAATTATGTTTTTGGTGGTATTTTAATATATTCAAATATCTGATTCAATGTTGGCTTGTGATATTTCAATTTTAGGAAATTTAGGATACATACTTATAAATATAAGGATATTTCACTATCCTTCATCTGAAACGTCAAAAATTATCGTCCTATGTTTAGGGAGATAGAAAAACTAATTTTCTCCAAGTTTTATTCAAAGAAACCTTAGAGATCTCAATCAAGGGATAGAATGGAGGAAATAGATCTGCAATAAGGTGTCCTAGGGAGTGATAAAAGACTAAAGAGGGGTTGACCACCAAGCTAGGGATGTAAACGATAGGAAAAACTTAAACAAATGACCTAGATTATGAAATTGAAATGAAAAATAAAAGACTAAGATAGTATAGAGGTGCACCTGGAAACTGAAGAGGCTTGGATGAAAACCTAAAATCCTAGAAATACTAATTTTTGATGCACACTAGGACTCATATGCTAGTAGGGGAAATTTAATCCTAGTTTAGGGTTTTGGCCCAAAACTAGAATCTGGAAATGTTGAATCAGGATCTACAAAAAAAAATTGAAAATAGGTATACTGGAACTCATATGCCACAAATGAAAATTTAGTCCTAGTATTAGGGTTGCTCCAAAACTATAATATCCTCTGATGACTTCCTATAGCTTTCCTCCTATCAAATCTCCAAGTCTAAATCAATGAATTGCAACTTGAAGGTGACAACTTTGACAACTTTCCAATTTTGACAACTTTTATCCAATCTTTCTCTTCAATGAATCTTCAACCTAGACCTACAAAGCACACATCAAAGAGAGGGAAAAATGTTGTTTTTTTAGTGGATATGGGTTTTCCTTGGTCAAACCTTGTTTTGGTAATCAAACCTTGAAATGAAATCAAATGAAATGGAGGAATGATGAATGAACAAATATGCAATGTTGCAACTCGCCAAACCCTTGAACAAAAGGTTGCAATCTTGAATGTAATGGATAGCATGAATGTGGATCATGACTCTTTCTTGAATGATATGGATCTTTACTTGAATGCTTGCTTGAATTATAAGATACCTACATCAAAAATGTTAGCTCAAAAACAAACATGACGCATGATGACTTTGACATGATGCTTAATACTTGAATAATGCTCCAAAAATGCTTGTTAATCACTCTTGAAGGCTCTTGAATTCTTTTGTAATCATAAAATTTCTAAAATGCTTGACTACTTAAGTTGCTAGTAGAAAATATGTGAAAAGACCTTGTATTTATACTTGTTTATGCCAAATTTCCTAAAATTACAACACTACAAGCCAACATCAAATCTAGGAGAATAAAATCCTACCAAGAATTTGAATTCAAATTAGGTCTAAGCTAAGTGGGAATCATATGCTAGTTGGGGCGTATGAGTCCCATTAGGCTAAGCTTGGGACACATTTTTCAAGAAAGGTTTAATTTTATGTGAAATTTAGATCTAGGCCCTAAAACCTAGGTGGGATCCATATGCCCAAGGTGGCGTATGAGTCTCAAATCACTAAATATAGGCCATACAATCCAAACTAATTAAATTTTGATTGGTTACTTGATGTATGTCGAGATTATCCTCAGAAAGATGCATTAATTAAGGCTTGTGGATGCAACACAGGACCAAATAAGGCATAAAGAAGCCCACTTTTAGTAGGGAGGGCCCAAACAAGTGTGAAAATGTAAAGGATGACATTTTTATACTTTTTTAAATGGTAGAGATTAAGGGGTTCAAAAGAGGGGGCCACAAAAATTAGTGTTGTTTTTGTTAGAAAAAATAACATACAACTTTTGTGGCTCCCTCAAAAGGTTAACTTCTTTTTTGTATTTTAAGATTGCTTCAGTGAGAAATTATCTAGTAGTATGTAGTTTATGCCCAATTTTTCTAATAATTTTTTAATGAATATTTGATATTTTAACTAATTTTCAAAGTGGGAACTTCCTGAAAAATAGAATTTTGGTCGTGCTACCCCTATAAATTTTGAAAACTAATTGAAAACATTTTTGTTAATGTGTAGAATGGAGTCTAGTTTCTAAAAATGTAATTTATTTGAAATTTTGATGAATAGTTAATTTATGTGATGAGTTGGAGAGAGAGGGAGTGGGAGAGAGATAGAGGGGGAGAGAGAGAGAGAGAGAGAGAGAGAGAGAGAGAAAGAATTCTCTAGTTAGGGTGGG